>CM042410.1:28911574-29021574 GCA_023634145.1 Thymallus thymallus | reverse complement strand
TTTCATTCTCTCTTCATCCTGCATACTTTCCTACTCTGTCGTTCTCTCACTCTATCCCTCCATTTCTCCCCAATGAAGCTCAGTCTCCACTTGTTCTCCCTCTCTCATTCTTTTTTAAAATTGTGTCCTATCTCCCTCTTTTACACCCCCTGCCCCTCCCCCTGCTTAACCCCAAAGTAGATCTGTCTATGGTATCTCTATGGTTCTGACCCTGTTCTGTTGTGTTCTGTTTGTTTCCATGGCGACTCAGGTTCTCATGGCGACGGAACGGTAAGTTCTTCAACGTGGGGAAGGATCCACGGGTGACGATGCGGAAGCGCTCAGGAACGCTGGAGATTGGTTTCCGGAGTGGAGGGAGGCCAGAGGACTATGAGGGGGAATACCAATGTTTCGCTTCTAATGACATTGGAACGGCGCTGACCAACAAGATCCTACTACGAGTGTCCAGTGAGGAGTCTGTTAATGCACATCCACACACACACTCACACACACACACTTTCTCTGACACACTAACACATAGACACAAAAATCTGTAGGCTATATTCTGAAATGTGTGTGTGTGTGTGTGTGAATATTACTTGTAATATCTCCTGGCCAGGTGGTTGGTGGAACCTTAATTGGGGAGAAGGGCTCATGGTAATGACTGGAGTGGAATCAGTGGAATGGTATCAAATACATCCAACACATGGTTCCTAGGTGTTCGATACCATTTCATTTGCTCCGTTCTGGCCATTATTATGAGCCTCCCCTCAGCAGCCTCATGTGATCTCATAACGTCTACATATCTCTCTCCCTCTCTTGCTCCCTCTGTCAGAGTCCCCTCTGTGGCCTAAGGAGGTGTTGGAGCCAGTGGTAGTGGGTGAGGGTTCGTCCCTAGTCTTGGCCTGTAACCCTCCTCCAGGCCTGCCCCCTCCACACACCTTCTGGATGAACAGCTGTGAGTTTATCTCTCTCTCTCTCTCTCTCTCTCTGTCTCTGTCTGTCTGTCTTTATCCCAGTTGTTTGTCCTCTTAGGTGACCTCTCAGCTCTTCTGTCACTTTCTCTTTTATGCTGTCGCTTTATTTTGTTCTCTCACCCCCACCCGCCCCCTTCTCTCTCTCTCTCTCTCTCTTTCTATCTCTATGTCTTGTTCTCTAGTAGTGTGTGTTACTGCTGACCCGCTGTAAATGTGTGTGTGTGTTCACCTGTGTGTGTGTTCACCTGTGTGTGTGTTCACCTGTGTGTGTGTTCACGTGTGTGTGTGTGTGTGTGTGTGTGTGTGTGTGTGTGTGTGTGTGTGTGTGTGTGTGTGTGTGTGTGTGTGTGTGTGTGTGTGTGTGTGTGTGTGTGTGTCTGTGTGTGTGTGTGTCTGTGTGTGTGTGTGTGTGTGTGTGTGTGTGTGTGTGTGTGTGTGTGTGTGTGTGTGTGTCTGTGTCTGTGTGTGTGTGTGTCTGTGTGTCTGTGTGTGTGTGTGTGTGTGTGTGTGAATATCTGACTCTGCTGGGTAAAGAGCTGAGAGGGCAGAACCCAAGAGCAGGCAGAAGCCTTTTTAAGAGCCCAGACTGAAGTGGTCCTTCACGGGCTAATGGTGTCGCTATACTCTAGATAGATAGATAGATAGATAGATAGATAGATAGATAGATAGATAGATAGATAGATAGATAGATAGATAGATAGATAGATAGATAGATAGATAGATAGATAGATAGATAGATAGATAGATAGATAGATAGATAGATAGATAGATAGATAGATAGATAGATAGATAGATAGATAGATAGATAGATAGATAGATAGATAGATAGATAGATAGATAGATGATAGGTACTTTATCTCTGGACTCTGAAATCTTTATTAGCCATGCTAATTATAGCCATGGGGCCACTATGAACATAAAACATACAGTAGATTAGAACATACATGATCATATAGAATTACACAACACCACTACATTAGACCACCGGCTGGGTGGACCTTGGGTACCGTCAAGACATCCAGATTGACCCTGTCGGTCGTCTTGGTTACAGAGTGTGTGATCATCTGTCGGGAGCGTCTGTGTGTGTTAGGAGTTAACACATTACCAAAGCGACAAGTCCCAGTCCCTGTGCTACATCATCACAGCGGATGACTACACTAGAGCTGACCTAGGTGGCACCATAGATATACAATCCTAGATAGGATATATTGTCTATGGCTGGCCCCACTGGCTACCACTGTATGTCAAAACACTGCTAGAGAGAACAGACATGGCACTCTATTACACGTTACATACACTCAGCCCAGGGCCAGTCTAGTTAGGAGGTTAAGCAGTTAGAGTTTAAAGGGTAACGTCTATTTGATCTTTATCTATCTGGTTGGGACTGACTCTGTTTTTCAAGTCAAGACATGTAGGCTACTCAGCTTGGCCAGTTTAGTGGATGCCTTTGAAATGAGATCCTGTTATGGTTCATTATGAAGCATACAGTCTAAATGATTTAGTATCTTCCTCACTCACTCTCTCTCCCTTCTTTCGCCCCTATACTTACCTATCTCCCCCTCCTCCCCCATCCTTACCTCTCCCTTTCTACATCTCTCCCTCACCCTTCCTCTCTCTCTACCGCCTCCCTTTTCTTTCTCTTTCTCTCTCTCCCTCCTTCTTCCTCGCTCCCTCCAACCCTCTCCCTCCTTCTCTCCCTCCACAGCCATGATGTCTATAACCCAGGACAGGCGTGTGTCCATGGGTCTGAATGGAGATCTGTATTTCTCTAACGTTCTGGCTAAAGACTCCCACACAGATTACAGTTGCAACGCCCGCTTCCTCTTCACACACACCATCCAGCAGAAGAACCCCTTCACACTCAAAGTGCAGACCAGTAAGTAGGCTACACACACACGCGCACACACACACACACACACACACACACACACACACACACACACACACACACACACACACACACACACACACACACACACACACACACACACACACACACACACATATCCCTACAACCACCAAAAGTCTTTGAATGTAGTCATGTTCTATTGTGTGTGAATAGGATCATCTATTGTATGGTCAACCAGTGTGCCTCACATGAGATGTCTCCCTCTAGAGGTGTTCTGAGGCCATGAAATGTATAGTATGTTATTTTACCAGGACATTCTCCTTTGTTCCTCAGTGTGTGCTGTTGTGCCTGTGTTCTCTCCTCCAGCTCTGCTACAATTGTGCCTGACAGAGGATTTCTTCACAGTGCCCATCTGTCTGTAAGAAGTTGACATTTTTCTTTTTCTGACGCAGGGGAGAAAGCTGCTCACTGCTTATCCATTCGTACAGCTCTCTTGGAACTGGACATCAACCCCTACTGTGAAAAATGCATTTATAAAAAATGTCTGCATGTGAGTGTGTATGTACAGGAGTGTCTCTCTGTGTGTGTGTGTGTGTTCTGCATGCTGTGTTTTTTCAGAGGAGCAGTATAATGACACTTCCTCTGTCAACTCCACTGACCAATATGGTGGTGAGTCCAGTCCAGAAACACACTCTTCCTGTCACCCCCTACTCTTCACCCCCAGCAGTACCTGGTCATCATCCTGATAGAGCTAGCCTCGTAGCCTAGCCTGCTAATGCTAACTAGTCAGTGCAATGGATCGGTTAACAACAAAGCTAGCCTACACAGCTAGCATCATAGCCTAGCCTGCTAATCAGTCCGCTAAATGGATTTTCTTTCAATACTGTTAACATTATTCCCAGACTGATATAGTCCTTCAATAGCAATAACCTAAACCTTAGCATTGGCCTGCTAAACAGCCAGCTCAGCCTTACTAAATTGAATTTAATTCAAGTGTGGCGTGTTTTATTTACACACCCTGATGTTTTTCAATGACACTCACCCCGACCAAGACCTCTCACTGGGTTGATTGCCCATAAAGTCCTTTATCCTTGCACATCCTTCTCTCTCACTAGCTGACTCATTGCATATGTAACTCAGCATCTGACAATAGACCAATTGGGGTTGTCCCTTAACTCAACCAATGTCAAGCATGCCCTTAGAGACTCTCCAAACTAAGTTAGATGTGACAATATAGCTTTGGGAAATCTCTCTGGGGTACTGTAGCAGTCCAAGTGGGGGTTAGAAAAATACATCCCACCCCTTGGTTTCTCCCCCCCTTTCCCTCCCACACAACTACCCACCCATCAACACACACACACACACACACACACGCACACACACACACACACACACACACACACTCCACCCTGTATCTAAAGCCCTTAACCCAAGCCCGTTTCACAGTCATCCCATAGCCAGAGGGGGAACCAGTGGCATATACTATCCTGGCCCTGGGGAGTAGGCCTGGGAGTGATGGCATGTGCACCCCCAACTAACCCCCTATGTGAAGGTTGTGTGGTCGGAGGTATAAGAGATTAACAGGGATTATCCTAAATAATGCATGCAAATTAGAGCATTTTTATTGATGATTCATTGCAAATGCAAAGGTACACACATGCATGTTCACACGCAGAGAGAGATCATAGGAGAGGGATAGAGCTGCACCACCTGTCACAATGAGTATCTCTTACACACACACACACACAAACACACACACACACACACACACACACACACACACACACACACACACACACACACACACACACACACACACACACACACACACACACACACACACACACACAGTGGTAGTAAGCTTGTCCCTGGGGGCCAGGCCTAGTTTTCTTCTCAAGGTTGCAGTGCACCATGGGAGGCTATCGATCAAGCACTTTCCTATGGCTGCGTGTTGCCACGGCTATAATGTCACCATAGCTACTTGTCACGGCATACAAGTAACTGCCAAAATGAAGGAAACACCAAGATAATGTGTCTTAATAGGGCATTGGGCCACACTGTAAAAAAAAAGAAAGTCTCAGAACACCATGATTGTGTAATGAAACCATGAAAAGTAGTTCACCTAAGTTTAGACATGTCACCCCTCTCCCCACCAAAGACCAGGGTTCAATTCCCCATTCCAACCCTTCAATCTTTTTCTTCCACCTATCTGTGTCCCCTCTGTCATTTCATAATTATGCGCACCATTTAAATGATTTGTTAATTTAATTTTAACACAATAATGTACAAATAAATGGTGTCTTTCATGAGGATAACCAAAGAGAGAGAAAATTGAGTGATTGAACTCATTGGAAGTCTTTGGTTTTATGTCAACTGTTGTTTTTTTTTCTAGGTAAATCAGTTAAGAACAAATTCTTATTTACAGTGACAGCCTACCCCGGCCAAACCTGGACGACTTTGGGCCAATTGTGCACCTCCCTACGGGACTCCCAATCACAGCCAGATGTGATGCAGCCTGGATTCAAACCAGTGACTGTAGTGATGCCTCTTGCAATGAGATGCAGTGCCTTAGACCGGGATCTAATTATGCAATAGGCAGGATTCAAAACAGCATCATAGTCTTTAGAAGCTTTAGAGAGAGGAAATGACAGCAAAAGAGAAGGGATCATATTCTGCACTGGGCAGAACTTGGAAAACCATCATAGTGTTTTCAACCTTTTCTGTTAGTGCTCCCAGTCCCTGGCAAGGTGTTATACAACACTTGATTAAGTGGTGTTACAACACACCATATAATGTTTCAATGCATCTCAGGATGAAGTATTTCGATACTCCAGCAAAGTTAAGGTTTCGTCTCCTTCAAGTTGGTGGCAGCTCAGTTGCCACTAGTTTTGGTGTTACAAAGCACTTAATTTTAACAGTCCACCACGGGCCAGAACAGCTTCAATGCACCTTGGCAAAGATTCTACAAGTGTCTGGAACTCTAAGGATGTGACACCATTCTTCCACGAAAACACTTTGGTGTTTTGTTGATGGTGATGGAAGACGCTGTCTTAGGTGCCGCACCAGAATCTCCTATAAGTGTTCAGATGGGTTGAGATCTGGTTACTGAGACAGCCAAGGCATATGGTTTACATCATTTTCATGCTCATCAAACCATTCAGTGACCACTCACGCCATGTGAATGGGGGCATTGTCATCTTATGGGTGTATAACCATGGTAGGCAAAATAATGGCCTGCCCAGCACTTTTATACATGACCTTGAGCATGATGGGATGTTAATTGCTTAATTAACTCAGGAACCACACCTGCCTCATTTACTCATGTGTTCCCATTATTTTGGCAGGTACCCGTATATCCCGTGCCAGTTGTCTGTACTAATCTCTGAGATCCTCTCTCTCCAAGTGTCACTAACTACACTACCACACTCTCTGTTTACAGGGCACTGGAGATGCTAACCGTTAACACATTATTTAATCCCATAGGTCTACAGATCTGATCTGTATCACAGAAGAAGCTAACGCTAATTGTGCCTGGTTCATTAAAGCGCCATTACTCTTGAGGCTAGCTCCGTTAAATGTGGGTTAACATTCTAACTAAACCTAATGTCTTTCAATTTTGGTAGCCACGTATGGTGAATTGATGAATTGCTGTATTTATTTATATGTGTATTATTTAGAAATTTGAGGTAAAGGGTAAGTACTGTGCTATGAAATGTATCATGTTGATTTTGCTGAATTATAGCACACACTTTTCTGTCCTTAAAACGCAACAAACAAATAAGCAGCTCACAGCCACTGATCTATGTGTAAACTCCCTTCATGACGCAACACATTTCTGATAGGATAAATCCTTTAATTACCAAACCCTGAACCCGACTTAGAGCGCATAAGGTTCTGGAAAGGATCCAAACGTTCGCAGGGGAAAATGTAAGTGATTTAACATCTTGCTAAATGCCTAAGCCCTGCGGTGGTGTTGTTACATGAAGCATGTCACTGAAATATCTGAACTCAGTGACCTGAAAATATGCTCTTTTAATTAGATCAAACGATTACTTTAGAAGAAGAAAGAAAGAAAAGAAGAAACAGTATGTTTTCTTTGTTTCATCAGGCTTCATCAGAGATTCTGGTCGCTTTTCTCTGGCGGACTGAAAGTCGGAGATCAATGTTTTTGTTTTTCCTTCTCTGGTTTAAATGGCACGTGGGGGGGGGGTGTTGAAAGACAAAGGAACAGCTAACACGTTGATCTGGCTGCGGAACAAACAGGAAAACGAGCCAAAGCTACGTGGGGTGACATAAAGAGAAGGATGTGGACATTCTAAGGATGTATATTAACCATTTCATCCCTTTGCTTGGCAGAGATGCTGACGTAGAAGCTTGAAAATAATCAACCGATTAGTTTTCCTCTGTCTCTTATACTTATAAGGAGCTTGTAGACTTAGACAGAATTTGGATGAAGGTGAACGTGTTGAATATTTAGTGTGTGTGTGTGTGATCATGGTTGTGTGTGTGTCTCCTGTGCCAAGGTCGTAAGGTAGCAGAGACCACCCCTATCTTCCTCTCCCCCACGGGGACTGACAGCTCAACGATGATGGTGCTGAGAGGACAAAAGCTACAGCTGGAGTGTATCGCTGCCGGAGTGTGAGTGGCTGAAATACACATACACACGCAGTAGCACACACACACACACACACACACACACACACACACACACACATACACACACACACATACACATACTTTTCTCAAGAAAATTAACACTCAATCTCACTCCCCCCTTTCCCCCCCCCACCCACTCTCTCCCTCCCCCTCTCAGTCCCACCCCCATTATCAAGTGGTTTAAGAAGGGGGGAGACCTGAACCAGAAGGTGAAGCTAGACAACTACAATAAGACTCTGCGTATCGACAGTGTGTCAGAAGAGGATGCAGGGGAGTACATGTGTATGGCCAACAATCAGATAGGAAGCATCCGACACTCCATCTACGTCCAGGTTAAAGGTATACACGGAAGGGGTGTTTTGTCTGTGTGTGTGCATGTGTGTGTGTGTGTGTATGTTGATCTTTGCCGTTGACCATCTGACCAATGGCATCTCATGTACCCAACAGCGGCTCCCTATTGGCTGGACGAGCCATCCAATCTGGTGTTAGCGCCGGATGAGAATGGTCGTCTGGTGTGTCGGGCCAATGGGAACCCCAAACCAGTCATCCAGTGGCTGGTCAACGGGGAGCCTATGGAGAGCGATAGTGAGTCCTTCACAACCCATTCGACATCAATCATCTATTGGACATAGAGTACCGTCATGACAAACCAACTCAAATCAGCATTTCTGTTGCCAACCAGTTATCTCCCTCTTCTCTTTCTCTTCTATCTTCTCTCCTCCATTTCTCTCACTCTGCCTTCTACCTCTCTCCCCCTCTCCCAGGCTACCTGCCCAACCCCAGCAGATCGGTGGTAGGTGACACCATCATCTTCCGCTCAGTTCAGATCGGCAGCAGCGCCGTGTACCAATGTAACGCCTCCAATAACCATGGTTACCTGCTGGCGAACGCATTTGTCAGCATACTGGGTAAAGAGAGGCAGTGCTGTTGGTGGTGATGAAGATGATGATGAAGCTATAATTAAATATAACTAAATATGTCAATTGTCTCTCGTCCCTCGTCTCTCTCTCTCTCTCTCTCTCTCTCTCTCTATAGACATGGCCCCCAGGATGCTTGGTCCTAAGAACCAACTGATAAAGGTGATAGAGAACAACAGAACCTTCCTGGACTGTCCCTTCTTTGGCTCGCCACTTCCTGAGCTACGTTGGTGAGTTTACTTTATTAGGGTCCTCATTAGCTGTCGTGCAACAGCTACTCCTCCTGTGGTCCACACAAAACCAGGTGAAGCTGGTTGAGAGAATGCAAAACTGTCAGAGAGAATGCAAAGCTGTTAACCTTTATTTAACTAGGCAAGTCAGTTACAATGATGGCCTACACCGGCCAAACCCGGATGATGCTGGGCCAATTGTGCACCGCCCTATGGGACTCCCAATCACGGCCGGTTGTGATACAGCCTGGAATCGAACCAGGGTGTCTGTAGTGACACCTCTAGCACTGAGATACAGTGCCTTAGACCCCTGCACCACTCAGAAGCAAAGGGTGGCTACTTTGAAGAATATAAAATATATTGTTTAACACTTTTTGGGTTACTACATGATTCCATATGTGTTATGTCATAGTTTTGATGTCTTCCCTGTTATTCTACAATGTAGAAAATAGTAAAAATAAATATAACCCCTTGAATGAGTAGTAGTGTCCAAACTGTATACTAGTAAGTATGGAAAGATAGACCCAGATAGAGAATAGTGCAAAACATTTTGTGTGTGGCTACGTGTGGGGATGTGCGTGTGTGTGTGTGTGTCTTACCCTGAGTATTTTCCCATTTGTGTGTATGTGTGTAGGTTTAAGAATGGTCAAGGCAGTGGTCTTGATGGTGGTCAATACCGGGTCTACATCAACGGGAGCCTAGAGATAAAGCGTGCGCGGGCTGAGGACCAGGGGACATACACCTGTGTGGCCAGCAACATCCTGGGCAAGGTGGAGAACCAGGTCCTCCTGGAAGTCAAAGGTTAGAAAACAACCAATCACAACTTCATCCTTCTGCCTTTCTATGTCCTTCTCAGTACCAAATAGCCCCTGTGTGGTTGCCAAACAGTTCCCAGTGTCATATCAACCTATGTTGTTTTGGATTGGATTATCCATCCTTTCTGAACACTTGTATCACAGCTGACTCCTCTCCTTTCTCAGAGCAGATGACATTACTTAGAGATTCACATTAGACATTCATATTCTGTAGTCTGTTTATTATTCTCATTCATCCCATGTGGCCTTAATGTCATCTCATATCATGAGAAAAACCACTCTTAATGTCATCTCATATCATGAGAAAAACCACTCTTAATGTAATTTCATATCATGAGAAAAACCCACTCTTAAGGTAATCTAATATCATGAGAAGAACCCACTCTTAATGTCATCTCATATCATGTTAAAAACCCACTCTTAATGTCATCTCATATCATGAGAAAAACCACTCTTAATGTCATCTCATATCATGAGAAAACGTCTCTTAATGTCATCTCATGTCATGAGAAAAAACACTCTTAATGCAATCTCATATCATGAGAAGAACCCACTCTTAATGTCATCTCATATCATGTTAAAAACCCACTCTTAATGTCATCTCATATCATGAGAAAAACCACTCTTAATGTCATCTCATATCATGAGAAAAACCACTCTTAATGTCATCTCATATCATGAGAAAACGTCTCTTAATGTTGTCTCATATCATGAGAAAACGTCTCTTAATGTCATCTCATATCATGTTAAAAACCACTCTTAATGTCATCTCATATCATGAGAAAATGTCTCTTAATGTCATCTCATGTCATGAGAAAAAACACTCTTAATGCAATCTCATATCATGAGAAGAACCCACTCTTAATGTCATCTCATATCATGAGAAGAACCCACTCTTAATGTCATCTCATATCATGTTAAAAACCCACTCTTAATGTCATCTCATATCATGAGAAAAACCACTCTTAATGTCATCTCATATCATGAGAAAACGTCTCTTAATGTTGTCTCATATCATGAGAAAACGTCTCTTAATGTCATCTCATATCATGTTAAAAACCACTCTTAATGTCATCTCATATCATGAGAAAAACCCACTCTTAATGTAATCTTATATCATGAGAAAAACCACTCTTAATGTCATCTCACATCATGAGAAAACCCACTCTTAATGTCATCTCATATCATGAGAAAACCCACTCTTAATGTCATCTCATATCATGAGAAAAACCCACTCTTAATATCATCTCATATCATGAGAAAAACCACTCTTAATGTCATATTATATCATGAGAAAAACCACTCTGTAATTGGTTGAGCTCCAGCTGTTCAGGAATTCCATATAAGGCATTTGGCTTCCCTATATATTCCCCTAATTTTTCCGGATATGCGTGCGCATGTGTCCTGTGTGTGATCTGTGTGCATCTTGTGTGTGTGTGTGTGTGTGTGTGTGGTGTTCACGGTTCGTTTCAGAGCCGACCCGTATCGTCAGGGCTCCAGAGCACCAGTCAGCAATCAGAGGCACAATGGCTCGTTTTGACTGCCGGGTCAAATCAGACCTCACCCTGCCCATCACTGTTACCTGGCTGAAGGATGACAAGCCCCTCTCTCTGGGATGGAGGTGAAAGACTCCCCAAAACACAAACAACTCAACAACAGATTTCTCTACCATCAGTCTTTAAAGGCTCAAACTGTAACTTGATTGAGCCCTGTGTCCATGGGATGAGACAATCCATGCAACAAAAACACACAAAAACATTGGTGTTGAAAGAGCATAGCTATAGTTTAAGTGTAATAACATGTAATAGTGATGTTCTGTAGTGTCATGCTATAGTGATGTAATAACATGTTTCCTCCCATGGCTGGTCTGTAGGTTGAAGAAGGATGAGGATTCCCTGTCCATCCCTAATGTCCACGAGCAGGATGAGGGAACATACACCTGTACTGTTAAAACAGAGATCGACCACGACACTGCCTCAGCACGCCTTACTGTGTTAGGTACACACACACACACACACACACACACACACACACACACACACACACACACACACACACACACACACACACACACACACACACACCGTACACAAACCCAGCAGGTAGGAAATGTAGGTGGCAGGTAGCCTAGTATTTAGAGCGTTGGGCCAGTAATTGGCTGATCCCTGGCCATGACCCCGCTCTCCGAGGGTGTCTCAGGGGGAGTTTGGATATGCAAAGAAACACATATCCATTTCACACCTCACACTCGTACAGGTTACCCGTTTGTACATTCATTGAAACAGGACAAATATAAGCACCCCCCATTTGACCTTTGAACCCAGCTACACAAACTGTCAAAGTCTTCAACATGGATGTGAAAATATTGTACTTTCATTGTTCAAATCTTCTCATAAACCCTCATCTTCTTAACATTGTTGTGAGCCCCCATAGATAACACTTCTTGATGTTTTTAAATATTATAATACATGAATGTGCCTTGAAATTGTTGCATGTTCCACTGTCACTGTATTTACTATCACTGTTGACTACTATCAGACTTCTGCTGCTATTAGTTTTGTAAGTAGACCGTTGTGGATCGTACTGCATGGTTTCCTGGTCGTGTAGTTGTAGTGCTCCAGAGTTAAGGTTCCCCTCCGCCAATCCTAACCTTAACCATTAGTGGGGGAAATGCAAAACTGACCCAAGATCAGTGTCTAGGGGCAACGTCACCCTACACCAGTTGTAGTACTGTAGTGGTTGGGGGTTCCTCCATTGTACTAATGCTCTGAGTAACCTCTAACCTTTAACCTCTGACCTTTACCCCCCTGCCCCCCTCACAGAGGACGCCTCCCTGTATCCCTCACAGTCTAGTTCCTTACCTGCAGGTAACATCCATGGCCTTTTCTACCTCTCTCTCTCTCTCTCTCTCTCTCTCTCTCTCTCTCTCTCTCTCTCTCTCTCTCTCTCTCTCTCTCTCTCTCTCTCTCTCTCTCTGAATGAATGCAGTGTGTATGAGATATTAGTGTAAATGTGTCTACGAGAGGGATATTTGAGTGTGTGTGTGTGCGAGTACGTGTGTGTGTTTATATATCTGTGTGTGTGTACGTATCAGTATGTTTGTGTGTGAGTGTGATGTGTGTGACTGTGCATGCATGTGTACGTGCTTGTGTGCGTGTAAGTGTGTGTGCATGCACTCGTGTGCGTGTGTGAGTATGTGTGTGTGTGTGTGTGTACCACGTAACCCCTGGCCCTCCTGTGTGTAGACCGTCCTGACTCTCCCATGGACCTGGAGGTGTCTGACCCTGCAGCGCGCAGCGTACGACTGACCTGGATACCTGGAGATGACCACAACAGCCCCATCACACGTAAATACACACACACAAAACTACTCCCCCAATGTAACCACAATACATATGTTAAACCGTTCCATGGCTTGTGTCACACCTCCCCACTCTCTCTCTCTGTCTCTTTTGCTCTATCTCTCTCTCTCTCTCTACCCTGCCCCCTGTCTCTCCGTCTCTCTGCAGAGTTCCTGGTTCAGTTTGAAGAGGACCGTTGGGCGCCTGGCCAGTGGCAGAACCTGTCTAGTTACCCCGGAGACCTCAACTCTGTCATCCTGCAGCTCTCTCCCTTTCTCAACTACCAGTTCAGAGTCATCGCTGTCAACTCTGTGGGCAAGAGCCGCCCCAGCCGCCCCTCGCAAAGATACAAAACCAGCGGAGCCTGTGAGTCACTCACCGGGATGGAGAGAGGAGGGAGGGAGGGAGGTATTAGGAGGATGCTGGGTCAGGCCTTTCTCCAACTGCCCCTCACCACAGTACTAGTGGGATAGAGGGATGATAGAGGGAGGGAATTATGTTATAGCCAGAGAGATCACATTTTTCTCTATGTCCCTGTGTGTTTCAGCTCCTGATGCTATCCCTAGTGGCCTTAAAGGCTGGGGCACCAAGAACACAAACATGGAGATCAGCTGGGAGGTGAGAGAGAGAGCGAGAGAGAGAGAGCAAGAGAGAGAGAGAGAGATCAAGAGAGAGCGAGAGAGAGAGAGAGATACAGAGAGAGAGAGAGATGGTCATAGCATGGACTGTTTGTCACAGTTTCAACCTTTACCCTTCATAAACAGTAAAGCAATGAAAACAAGCAAGCATCCCAGAAAAGTGCTCAAAATAGCCCACGTTAACATATGATGCTTAAGAAACAAGGTTCATTAAATAAATAACTTGCTTGTAATAAATTAAATTAATATCTCTGAAACTCACTTAGACAATATCTTTGATTATACAGTGGTACCAATTCAAGGTTATAACGTTTACAGAAAATACATAAATACCAGTGGTGGAGGTGTTGTTGTTAATATTCAGAACCACATTCCTGTAAAGATTGGAGAGGATCTCATGTTAAATACTGTTGTAATAGAAGTAATAATAAGTAATATGGCTACAGGTTCATCTGCCTCAACTGAAGCCCATTCTTGTGGGAAGCTGCTATAGACCACCAAGCGCTAACAGTCAGTATCTGGATAACATGTGTGAAATGCTTGATAATGTACAGTTGAAGTCAGAAGTTTACATACACTTAGGTGGAAGTCATTAAAACTCATTTTTCAACCACTTGCCAACTATAGTTTTGGCAAGTTGGTTAGGGCATCTACTTTGTGCATGACACCATTCATTCTTCCAACAATTGTTTACAGACAGATTTCACTTATATTAATTCACTATATCACAATTCCAGTGGGTCAGAAGTTTACATACAGTAAGTTGACTGTGCCTTTAAACAGCTTGGAAAATTCATGGCTTTAGAAGCTTCTGATAGGCTAATTGACATAATTTGAGTCAATTGGAGGTGTACCTGTGGATGTATTCCAAGGCCTACCTTCAAACTCAGTGCTTCTTTGCTCGACATCATGGGAAAATCAAAAGAAATCGGCCAAGACCTCAAAACAAATGTAGACCTCCATAAGTCTGGTTCATCCTTGGGAGCAATTTCCAAACGCCTGAAGGTACCACGTTCATCTGTACAAACAATAGTATGCAAGTATAAACACCATGGGACCACGCAGCCGTCATACCGCTCAGGAAGAAGACGCGTTCTGTCTCCTAGAGATGAACGTACTTTGGTGCGAAAAGTGCAAATCAATCCCAGAACAACAGCAAAGGACCTTGTGAAGATGCTGGAGGTAACAGGTACAAAAGTATCTATATCCACAGTAAAACGAGTCCTATATCGACATATCCTGAAAGGCCACTCAGCAAGGAAGAAGCCACTGCTCCAAAACCGCCATAAAAAAAGACAGTACTTTTTGCAGAAATATCCTCTGGTCTGATGAAACAAAAATAGAACTGTTTGGCCATAATGACCATTGTTATGTTTGGAGGAAAAAGGGGGAGGCTTGCAAGCCGAAGAACACCATCCCAACCGTGAAGCACAGGGGTGGCAGCATCATGTTGTGGGGGTGTTTTGCTGCAGGAGAGACTGGTGCACTTCACAAAATAGATGGCATCATGAGGAAGGAAAATTATGTGAATATATTGAAGCAACGTCTCAAGACATCAGTCAGGAAGTTAAAATCTTGGTCGCAAATGGGTCTTCCAAATGGACAATGACCCCAAGCATACTTCCAAAGTTGTGGCAAAATGGCTTAAGGACAGCAAGTCAAGGTATTGGAGTGGCCATCACAAAGCCCTGACCTCAATCCTATAGAAGATTTGTGGGCAGAGCTGAAAAAGCATGTGCTAGTAAGGAGGCCTAGAAACCTGACTCAGTTACACCAGTTCTGTCAGGAGGAATGGGCCCAAGTTAAACAATTTAAAGGCAATGCTACCAAATGCTAATTGAGTGTATGTAAACTTCTGACCCACTGGGAATGTGATGAAAGAAATAAAAGCTGAAATAAATAATTCTCTCTACTATTGTTCTGACATTTCACATTCTTAAAATAAAGTGGTGATCCTAACTGACATAAAACAGGGAATTGTTACTAGGATTACATTTCAGGAATTGTGAAAAACTGAGTTGAAATGTATTTGGCTAAGGTGTATGTAAACTTCGGACTTCAACTGTATGTGATATCAACAGAGAGATATATTTTCTGGGTGAATCAAGAATTCCACAGGTCAGCTGTCTAGGCCCCTTACTTTTTTTAACCTTTACTAATGACATGCCACTGGCTTTGGGTAAAGTGTCTATACACGTCAGCTACTACAGCAACTGAAATGACTGCCATTCTTAACAAAGAGATGCAGTTAATTTCGGAATGGGTAGCAAGGAACAAGTTACTGTATTTGGGACAAATCATTCACTAAACTGTAAACCTCAACTATATTTTTAAATAGGTAATGTGGAAATTGAGCAAGTTGAGGTGACTAAACTGCTGGATTGTAAACTGTAATGGTTAAAACATATTGATACAGTCTGTCCATAATAAAGTGCTTCTCTACTTTCTTAACAGCACTATCAACAAGGCAGGTCCTACAGGCCCTAGATTTGTCGCACCTGGACTACTGTTTAGTTGTGTGGTCATTTGCCACAAAGAGGGACTTGCAATTGGCTCAGATCAGGGCAGCACGACTGGCAAACATTAATAATATGCATGTCAATCTCTCCTGGCTCAAATATTAGGAGAGATTGACTTCGTCACTACTTGTCTTTGTAAAAGGTATTCACATGTTGAAAGCGAGCTGTCTGTTTAAATTACTAACACACAGCTCAGACACCCATGCATACCCCACAAGACATGCCACCAGATGTCTCTTCACAGTCCCGAATTCCAGAACAGACTATGGGAGGCGCACAGTACTACATAGAGCCGTGACTACATTGAACTCTATTCCACATCAGGTTACCGATGCAAGCAGTAGAATCACATTTTAAAAAGCAGGTAAATATACACCTTATGGAACAACGGGGACTGTGAAGCAACACAAACAGACACAGACACATGCATAAACACACATGATAACATATGCACTATACACACACATGGATTTTGTGTTGTAGATATGTGGTAGTGGAGTATGGGCCTGAATACATGTAATGAATGTATTGTAATGTTTTTAAAATTGTATAACTGACTTAATTTTGCCGGACCCCAGGAAGAGTAGCTGCTGCCTTAGCATAATAAATACAAATTCAAATGATACCCTCAAAGACAAGGTTGTTTCAGCCAGTCTAATTACACTACTGTGTGTTTGTCTTTTTGTGCTCTCCAGCCCTTGTTGGACACAGAGCAAAACGGCCCTAACCTGCACTACTTGGTGTGGTGGAGGCGGAAGGATACGGGGGAGGAGTGGAGTAACATAACTACAGTGGGGGCGAAGCACATTGTCTATGACACAGAGACCTACATTCCCTATGAGATCAAACTGCAGGCCAGGAATGACTTTGGACCAGGACCTGAGTCCAACATCATCATAGGATATTCTGGGGAGGACAGTACGTACTCTCATCATAAAACGTACTCAAACCTATAAGCAACGTTTATTTTCTATTGCTCTCTTCTCTTCTCTTCTCTTCTCTCTCTCTCTCTCTCTCTCTCTCTCTCTCTCTCTCTCTCTCTCTCTCTCTCTCTCTCTGTCTCTCCCTCCCTTTCCCTCTTTCTCTCTCCCTCTCTCTCTCTTTCTCCCTCTTTCTCTCTCCCTCTCTCTCTCTGTCTCTCATTCTCTATCTCTCTCTCTCCCACGCACACACACACACATGTTCACCCATCATGCTGATGATCTCCTACCTGTGTGTGTTTTTCCCCAGAGCCTTCAGCCCCTCCCACAGACCTGCGTGTATCTAAGATTGACAGCACCAAGGCCAACGTCCACTGGACCCCGGTAGACCCCAGCACTGTACTGGGAGAGTTCAAGGAGTACAGGGTGAGAACTGGATCTCACTACTACACACATGCACGCACACACACGCGCACGCACACACACACACACACACACACACACACATACACACACACACACACTCTGTGATGACAGTGTGTGTGGCCCTCTCTCCCAGCTGTACTACTGGCGTGAGGGCAGCATGGTGAAGGGTCTGCATGTGAATAAAGAGAAGAAGACTAAAGGGTTCTACAGTACCGTGGCCCAGCCTACTGGCACACTGACAGACCTACAGCCGTACAGCCATTACCACATGTTTATGGTGGTCGCCAACAGTCGTTACGAGGGACCGCCTAGCAACCATGTGGAGTTCCATACCAAGGAAGGAGGTGAGACAGGGAGAGGGAAGCTCAGCTCCAACTATCATAGAGGGAATCAGACAAATTAATTGTGTTTTTACATCGTAGCAGACTTGCTCCTACACCGTTCAACACTCTCTCTCCCTCTTTGTCTCTTTCTCTCTCTCTCCGTCTGTCTTTCTCATATCCTCCATCTCTTCCTTTCTATCCTTCCCTCTCTCACTCTCCCCCTCTCTCTCTCTCTCTCTCTCTCTCTGTCCTGAGTCTGTAGTGCCAGACCTTCCTCAGTTCTTTAAGATCGTCCAGAGGAGTCCAGACTCTATCCACCTGGAGTGGGACAAACCCCTGGAGCCTAACGGCATTCTGATTGGATACACACTCAACTATCAAGCAGGTGAGTCCTTCTGATTGGACACAGAGTCGAGTGACAGTGAGGTGTCACTCGAGCACTTCAGATTGGATAGGTGACAGGTGACAGGTGATCAGTTCTGGACACAGTGGTATACACTGAACAATATGTTTTGTTAGCGGGTCAGAAAGGTATTTCTAATAATTATATAAATCTAAGCTCATAACAGAGATAACCTTATGTTAAGAAGAGATAAGTATGTTGATAGATGGCACACTGCATTAGCTGACTAGCTGTCTGTGTGTGTTGTGTTGTGTATGTGTCCCTGTAGTGAACGGGTCACGTGTGGGCCGTATGCAGATACAGAGTTTCCTCCCTAACGTGACAGCCTACAGACTCCGCCTGCCAGACCGAGCTATCCGCTACAAGTTCTACCTGGCAGCCCTCACACAGGTGGGAGCAGGGGAGGTCTATGCTGAGGAGTCTCCTCACTTCACCAACGAAGGTAAGTCGCCTCGCCACTGCATGCATGCACACACACACACACACTGGCTCACACACATACTGAGACATACACTCAACTCAGACCTTTTTGCTATTACACAGACTCACATATGTAGACACATTGTTGGTACTGTGGATCTGTCTCCGTCTGTTAGTATGTGCGTTTGTACCTTAGTCACATGCAATATCTCAGACAGCACTGGCCTGATTTGAACGAAGGATGTGGCTTACCATAGAAATTCGGCATTTTCAAAATTACACTGATTGGCCCAAGGCGGGAGCTATAATAATAAACACTTCACAAAGACTGAATCCAAAAATGAAAACATCTATACTATGCATGCACACAAATCTCTCTCACACACACACACACACACACACACACACACACTCTCTCTCTCTCTCACCTGTCTCCCCCTCTCTCCCACCTGTCCCCCCCTCCCCTGTCTCCCTCTTTCTCTCCCTTTCTCTCCCTTGTCTCCCCCTCTCTCTCACCTGTCTCCCCCTCCCTCTCCCTTCCTTCCCCTCTCTCTCTCACCTGTCTCCCCCTCCCTCTCCCTTGTCTCCCCCTCTCTCCCACCTGTCCCCCCCTCCCCTGTCTCCCTCTTTCTCTCCCTTTCTCTCCCTTGTCTCCCCCTCTCTCTCACCTGTCTCCCCCTCCCTCTCCCTTCCTTCCCCTCTCTCTCTCACCTGTCTCCCCCTCCCTCTCCCTTCCTTCCCCTACCTCACACCTGTCTCCCCCTTCCTTCCCCTACCTCACACCTGTCTCCCCCTCCCTCTCACCTTTCTCCCCCTCCCATCTCCCCCTCCCTCTCCCTTGTCTCCTCCTCCGTCTCACCGGTCTACCCCTCCCTCTCACCTGTCTCCCCCTCCCTCTCACCTGTCTCCCCCTCCCTCTCACCTGTCTCCCCCTCCCTCACACCTGTCTCCCCCTCCCTCTCACCTGTGTCCCCTCCCTCTCACCTGTGTCCCCCTCCCTCTCCCCTGTCTCCCCCTCCCTCTCCCCTGTCTCTCCCACCATCTCCCCTGTCTCCCCCTCCCTCTCCCCTCCCCTCCCTCTCCCTCCTCTCTGTCTGTCTCTCCCTGGGTGTTAACAGAATACTTTTTCAGCTCAGGTACTGACCACTCAGGTGTCTTACTCCTCTCTGACTCTGTCTCACTCCATTTTTGAGCAATGGTGACCAGCTCAAATTAGTGACCATGTCATCATTAGTGAATGCAATAGTGACCATGTCATCATTGCATTCCCACATCATTGCTGTGTGCTTTCAGGGATTGAACAAACCCATAGAACTCACAGGGTCTTATTTGACCTTGATCATAGAACCTACAGTATGTGGTCAGTTATAACAATTTTACAGTGCATTCAGAAAGTATTCAGACCCCTTCACTTTTTCAACATTTTGTTACGTTACAGCCTTATTAAAAAATGTATTTTATTTTCCTAATCAATGTACACACAATACCCTATAATGATAAAGCAAAAACCGTTTTTTTTTAATTTTTGCAAATGTATAACAAATACATAAAACAGATCCTTTACATAGTACTTTCTTGAAGCACCTTTGGCAGCGATTCAGCCTCAAGTTGTCTTGGGTATGACGCTACAAGCTTGGCACACCTGTATTTGGGGAGTTTCTCCCATTCTTCTCTGCAGATCCTCTCAAGCTCTGTCAGGTTGATGGGGAGCGTCGCTGCACAGCTATTTTCAGGTCTCTCCAAAGATGTTAGATCGGGTTCAAGTCCGGGCTCTGGCTGGGCCACTCAAGGACATTCAGAGACTTGTCCAAAAGCCACTCCTGCGTTGTCTTGGCTGTGTGCTTAGGGTGGTTGTCCTGTTGGAAGGGCAACCATAACCCAAGTCTGAGGTCCTGAGCGCTCTGGAGCAGGTTTTCATTAAGGATCTTTCCCTCGATCCTGACTAGTCTCCCAGTCCCTGCCGCTGAAAAACATCCCCACAGCATGATGCTGCCACCACCATGCTTTACCATAGGGATGGTGCCAGGTTTCCTCCAGACGTGACACTTGGCATTCAGGCCAAAGAGTTCAATCTTGGTTTCATCAGACCAGAGAATCTTGTTTCTCATGGTCTGAGAGTCTTTAGGTGCCTTTTGGCAACTCCAAGCAGGATGTCATATGCCTTTTACTGAGGAGTGGCTTCTGTCTGGCCTGATTGGTGGAGTGCTGCAGAGATGGTTGTACTTCTGGAAAGTTCTCCCATCTCCACAGATGAAATCTGGAGCTCTGTCAGAGTGACCATCAGGTTCTTGGTCACCTCCCTAACCAAGGCCCTTCTCCCCTGATTGCTCAGTTTGGCCGGGTGGCCAGCTCTAGGATGAGTCTTGGTGGTTCCAAACTTCTTCCATTTAAGAATGATGGAGGCCATTGTGTTCTTGGGGACCTTCAATGCGGCAGAAATGTTTTGGTATCCTTCCCCAGATATGCGCACAATTCCTTTGACTCATGGCTTGGTTTCTGCTGTGACATGCACTGTCAACTGTGGGACCTTATATAGACAGGTGTGTGCCTTTCCAAATCATGTTAAATCAATTGAATTTACCACAGGTGGACTCCAATGAAGTTGTAGAAACATCTCAAGGATGATCAATGGAAACTGGATGCACCTGAGCTCAGTTTCGAGTCTTATAGCAAAGGGTCTGAATACTAATATAAATGGTTAATTTTAAATATATTTGCCAAAATGTCTTAAAACCTATTTTTGCTTTGTCATTATGGGGTATTGTGTGTAGATTGATGAGGACAATTGTTTATTTAATCAATTTTAGAATAAGGCCATAACGTAACTTTGTATTTAGCAAAGTTGAACGTGAATGGAAATGCATTTCTATCCTAGTTGTGTGTGGTCCTCATGTGCTGTACGTCCAGGTCAGGATCACCTGTAGCGTAGTCAGTGTCAACTTCCTGCTCTTTCTGAGGTTTTCATTTTGAACCCAATCCCTGATGGCACACTTTTCAACTACAATCATGACATAGTTTCCTGTCCGTCACAAGCCTTGGATCTTGTGTACTGACTAGCTGACGAAGGAGTCGGCCCATATTGACGTGCATGCACTGTGGGGTGTGGGAGAGACTTGCTTTAATTTTTAAGTGGAGATGTGAGTACATTTCCGGGGGTGGGGTGAGGGGGGGATTAAGCTTATTCTGCTCTTCCTGGAACAAATCTCCATCATAAAACATTCTCTGCTTCTCATGCACTCGCTTGCTTGTTCACGCTGCTTGCGCTTCAGCTTTCAAAGTGTCATGCTTCCATCTCATCCATGTATGTTTATTTCTGGGCTGGTGAGCGTTGCCTGCCCCTACTCTTCCTGGTCTCTATGTCGGTGGGGTCACAGGTAAGATATCCCTGAGCTTGGGGTTCAACCCCTCTGAAAGGCAATGCCTCTGGACTCAGCCTTTTGACTGACACAGCCTGGGATTGGCACAGATTTTAGATTGACATGGCTTGCGGCCAATGTGATCTCTGGCTGGCTGTTTAGCGTTACCTGGGCATCAAGAGTTCTTGAGCACCTGCCTGTACTGATGCCTTCTTTTCCTCCTCTTCCTTTTCTTCTCTCTTGGTTGGCTCTCTCTAGCATGCTGCGTGTCATGGCTAATATGTGGGAGCTTGGGAAGTATGCATGGGGGAGGGAGGAGGGAGGGATGCAGTTCAACAAGCATAAAGGTTAATCTGCTCTCTAGTGGGATTCTCCAAATGGAGATGTTCATCAACTTCAAGGTAAAAAGAAGCGTCACAAGAACACCCTACATAGGTCCTACAAAGAAGGTCATACATATGCCCCTGTATTCACTGTAGGTACTGTGATGATGATGCTCAAAATGGCATCCGAAGAAAACAAGGCTCCTTTGTAATAACAGTAGGGTATCTAAATATGGATTTCCCATAACTTCCTGTTTATTCTATAAGAAACTCCACACACTATAGAGCTGCTCTGTTTGTTGGTATGGGCTAGGATGGGGGTTGAGGAGTGTCATAGCAGCAGTTGGCCACTTGGTGGCACTGATATTCCACTTTAAGGCCCTCATCGTGGGTTGTGTGATGAGTAAATTATTTATGAATACCTAGTCCCAGATGAATCCTTACAGTTGTATCTACCCACACAATAAAACATATATTTTATTATTAACTTATTATTAACTTCTAATGCCTAAAAGGACATAAAAAAAGTATATTTCTGTTGACCTCTTTTGGCTAATTGGACAGTTGCCTTTTCCTTATTTCTGCACCAGTCAACCGTGCTGGTTCTGGGAAATTCCATATCACCGTTCTGCTCATTGGTTCATTGACTTTCTCTCTGGGCCAGATGTACTTACATTTGCGAACGCAGCGTTAATAGCGCCATGGCCAAGACGCAGAAAGCGCTTGATGTGAAACCGCAGTGTGCGTGTTATGTACCAAACCTGCAGTTCATCAGGTAATCAGCGCCTGTCCCCACCCACTATACCGTAAATTGCGCGTATTTAAACGCGCAATTGAATGGGCCTCCTCCTCTCTTTCCATCATGGATCAGCCACCATGTCAGGCAAAACAGCGAAAACAAAAATGTATAATTGTAATGTAGCAAGGAGTTTAACAACTGCTGGAATGGAATGTGAACGCTGAGTCGGAGATTCGATGTCATCTTTGATTTCTTCCAGTAACTGTAATATTGCGTAGCTGCTTAATCTGTAACACTTAATGATTTCGTTTTCACTCAACTGAAAAGGTGTGATTCTTCTGGCAAAAATCTTTTCAGCTCCTCTCCTTAGCCTATGTCTTCGTCTTGCTCGGATTACTGCTGCCATTTCACCAGGAGGCATATGCCAGGAAACCCGCTTCCTAAATTACACCTGCTTTTAAGAGGCGGAGAATTTTCAGCGCAAAATAGAGGCGCGCTTTCACAGGATTTTTCTGTACAAAACACGGAATACATAATTAGGCGCAGTTTACACTTCCCCTCCCATCTCTTTATGTGACACTCCCACTTTCCCCTTGACCATCCCATGAATGCATATGCATGACACAAAAACCGCATTTTGCCATTTTCAGTTCCCGCGACAGGCAGTCTCCGCTTTCATCTCGGTGCGTCCCGTTCGTACATACCTCGCCATGGTTTTATGCGCACTTTGCGAAACAAATACGCCTGAAGTGGGCGCAAAAGCGTTAGTACATCTGGCCCTCTGTGTCTCTATTGGTGTGTGTGATTACCTGTGGTTTCTTGCTTTTGTCTTTAACCCTGTGCTCTCTTCCCCGTGCTCTGTAGTCGAGCCTACAGACTTCTCCATGTCTACAACTGTCCCTCCTCCTCCTCCTCCTCCTACTACTACCGCTGCTACTACAACCATTAGTACTACTACTACAACTCCTAGCACTACTACTACTACTACTACTACAACTGCTGCTGCTGTGACTACTACTACCACTCCTGTGTTGGTTACCAGCACCAAGCAAGCAGATAAGAATGTATTCGGTACATACAGTAGGCCTACTGTTACCTTTAGTTTACCTTTAGTTCAGTCATTATCTTCCATGGCAGTATAGATTACATAG
Source organism: Thymallus thymallus (assembly GCA_023634145.1). Lineage (NCBI taxonomy): Eukaryota > Metazoa > Chordata > Actinopteri > Salmoniformes > Salmonidae > Thymallus > Thymallus thymallus. Next base: position 28,997,592 of record CM042410.1, on the reverse strand, counting down.
ATTGACAATGGATGCCACTTTTAAAGAGACATTTTAAAGGTGTGTTGTGTTATTTGTATATCTTCCCAAGATTCAAGTGATAAATTAAGTTTTCATCTGAAGCAGTTTGATTGGCTACTTTCTCCTGACCAGGAAGGAAGCATTTGGAGGAACTGGCTGCATTCCAATATGCCACTTCATTAACTTGTCATATCTCCTTGGAGATAGGATACAGGAAATTAAGTAACTTTAAAGTATTGGAACTTTACCATTAACTCAACGCTGTTCGGTCGGGCTGTGAGAATCCAACGTATAGATATTAACAGTTAGAGGGTGTTTGTGGGCCGTTTTAACTCTGCCCAATGCAGTGTTCCTATTAAGGGGAGACCTGGGCTACTGGGCACCTCCATTACAAATCAAGACACCCCTATAAGTGTAAAGACATTAACTGTGGAGTGGACACCATCCGTAGTGTTAAGACATCAATGTTGACACTCCTTAAAAGTGTTCAAATATAACATTGATCCAATCCACTGTTTATAGGGAAACCCTAAATCTAACCCTAAGCCTAGAACCATTGTGTGATTGCAACCCTGCATGTGTGGCTGTTGTAACACGCCCCTCTCTGCTCCACCTTGCCCCTGACCCCTGATCCCGCCCTGCCCTCTAGTAGGCATGGCTCCTGGGAGGGTGATCTGGAACCTGACGGTGGAGCCTAACAGTAACTACGCTAACGTCAGCTGGAACCACAACTTCCCGGCCGGCAGCAGCAAGTTCCAGCTAGAGTTCATACTGGACAGTAAGATCCACACCCAGAGTTTGTGGCAGAGTTTAGGCTGGACGATATGAAAATACCCAGAGTTTGTGGCAGATCTTAGGCTGGACAATAAGAAAAGACCCAGAGTTTGTGTCAGCGTTTAGGCTAGACAGAGCTTCTGGACAATAAGAAAAGAACCAGAGTGATCGTATCAAACCAACAGTTCAAAATCCATTCTAGGCAGAAATGTCAATAGTGAAGTCAGTCTTCAGACAGTCTATCTCTGCAGAGATACTGGGCTTTCTGAAATGAACTGTGAGGCATTCCTGGGGCAGGGACATACACCAAACTGACTTTATTAAAGAAATCCAGTCCAATTCATGACAGCCCTTCACTCTAGTAGAGAAGTTAGGCTTTTATTCGGAGGCGAGTCATGCAACATTCTCATCTCTATTCATAAAACTCCCTGTCAGCAGAGCTGAGTTCAGTTACCTATATACGTCAGATTTTGATCTATATAGCATTAGATAGGGTGAAATATATAATACATTCTGCGGCATTTCCATTTGAATAATGCATGTGTTACTTTATAGCACCTTGATTGTTTCTTTAAAAATCCCCACTAAAGGCCTGTGTTCATTTTCTCTCCCCGGTTGTAACAGAAGTTCCTTTCAGAATGTATTTCGTGAGGCTGAGGGAGAAATTAAGTCAGTACTTTGAAAGAGAGGAAATAGAGAAAGGAGAGAGATAGAGAAAGAGAGAAACCGAAGGAATGGGGTGATGTTCACACAGAACTATGAAGAACTTGTCCTTTTAAGTGTTGATTATTTATCAGCATTTTCTAATGGTATCAATGACGTAGTTATAATGCACAAGATACCAAACTCTCTGAGAGAGAGAGAGAGAGAGAGAGAGAGAGAGACCCACTTTTACTGGGGGAAATACACTGTTTAATGAAAAACATTCCTTAAAAATATGCTACCTACTACAGTATACTGATGGTACAGTGATGTCAGTATATGTGTGTGTTCAATCGTCCTGATAGCAAAAGAGAAGGTGTTAGGGTGATGTTCACATGAGCCGAGCATGTGCACACATTGATCTGTATCTTTTCAGTGTATCAATGACATAGTGATAACACAGGAGATACAACTCTCTCCCTCTCTAATGCTTTGTCCTTCTCTCTCTTTTGAAATGTGTCTTTGTATTGTTCATGTCCATAGTGTATTATGGTGTCCTACCTCCCCATACTGTGCAGTGTGAATCCTTCATGGCTACTACCCAGTATCATGCTACTGCATCACCTGTCTTGCTGTCTGGCTGTATGATTGGTTTTGTGGCTTGTTTTTCTATTGGCTGTTTAGAGTAAGAGTCAGGGGGAGAGAAGATGATGTCTTTATTCTCTCTCTCACACACACACACATTTTACATTGACATTGTAGTCATTTAGCAGACCCTCCTATACAGATTGACTTACAGTAGTGAGTGCAGAAATGTTCATGCTTTTCATATACACACATGTTTTGGATTCAAGGCTGTACACTGAGTCAAATAGCATATATATTAGTTAGACATTCCCCTTATAGCTTTAGCTTAATGTTTTTATGGTTGTAAGGAATGTGTTTTTATATTAGTCAGACATTCTTCCCAGTTATTGATTTTCACAGTGCTTCAGGTCTGATGTTGCATTTGTTTCATATGATTTGGTTAGTTGCTTCAGATGCTGCAGTGGATGTACCAAGCTTTGGAATGATTTTGGTTGATTGCTGTATGATGATTGCTATATGATGATGTCGCCCTTTCAGGATGTCAAAGGTCATGTCATAGCATGGTGCATGGTGTCACCAGTTTGTGTGCTCCTCCAGCCATCACTGACCCATGCCCACAGCTTTGTGATGTCATAAGGGGCACATCTTTCCATTTTTTTTTATTGAGATGAGTGGAGGACTATGGGTAATTGAGACACAGTGCTTCTCTACCCTCCCACCCTTTGCTATCCAGAATACGGAGTGTTCCGTAATGGTCAGTTACAATTCCACCAGTCAGGGTTATACAACTAACTTACTGCTACCAATTAAGCGGGAGTTTAGTTTCGTAAAACTTTGATGTCCACAGTATTCTAGTAGCCTGAAGGAACACATGCTCTCTAGCTACCTTTTTTCTCCCACTCCACAAAAAGTCCCCTTTTTAGATTAGATTTCTCAGGAGAATTATCCCCCAGGAAAAATATGTGGTATCACTTCCACTGAGAAGAAAATGAACCAAAAATATTCCTCTTAAAGAAATCTTTTAAAAGCTTTCTTAAAGAACTGCAGCTCTTCTATTCACTTTTAATCTCTATTAATTATATATAGCATAGCTGTATACTTGACATTGGTTTACAGATGTAGCTATTGATTTAAACAAGGTTGTTAATGAGTGGTGGATGTTGCAGGTAGGGTGTGTGTGTGTGCTGCATTGGGTCAGTCTCAATTTACTCCAGTGGCCCTCCATCTCATAGGGGGAGAAAAAGTTCCTCTCATGTCGCATCACTGCGTCGTACCCTTCCTATTTACCTCGTTACCATGGTAGCCTGGCCACGCCCCACAAAAGAGTATGATTAGCGCCTCTCTTGTGTTCCAAGGCAACGGCAGTGTGTCAAGCGTACCAGTGAACCAGCCGCCCGTTAAGCTGCCGGGGCTGATCGAAGGGACCAAGTACCGCCTGAGGGTGTACTCCAACGAATACCACAGCATCTCCAGCAATGTTGTCACCTTTAAGACCAATGCAGGTGAGACTCCACCTGCCAGGTGAGGAGGGATGGTACATGGCCAGATCAGGTCATGTCAGATAGCCTGGGGGCCAGTCTGTCTGCATCAGCTCAGTCGAGGAGACTATAGCAGGTTAATGCAGAGACATGACAGCACCCAGGTTACAGAGGCCCCATGGACAGTTCCCTAACAATGAGGTCTGTTGGGTCAGATCAGATCACTGTGGTGCTCCTGCCGGGTGAAAGAAGAGGTGATATAGCTCAAGGAGTTGGTATTGAAGTGTTGGCATGAATTCCCCCGTCCATCAACCAATTATTAAACTGTAGTGTAGACGGACTGTTTTGACTCTGTTCTTTAGAATGGGTAGTTCTGATCTTTGGGGAACATCGATGTAGCTGTTTGTGAGGTCTTGTTTTTCCGTAGGAGTGTATTCCATGTGGTAAGAATGATCCAAGGAAATGTAACGTATGATGGTTGATGTGTAAACATGTCATATACAATGGATCTATACTTTACTTTTCTATCTTTGTTCTGAGCAAATTCACTTTGTCATTATCACCCTTCTCTGGCACTGGCAGAGCTGTTAATTGGTTAGTAATTATAGGCTATTCATGTCATTTCTTGTCATTTTTAGGCATGCATTGTGTTACAACCTGTGATGGAGTAGCTTTTTGTGGTTGGCTTATTTTAGAGTTAGATAGAAGACTGGTGTCAAAAAACAATACTTTTTGTGGTGCATGATATTATGTTCCTTCTGTTAAAATACCTACTGTAGGGTTTGTGTTCTAATTGACCAAACGCATATTGTAGAGTTGCATATTCTGCTTTTGTTTGAAATGCAAAATCCACTTTTTCTCTTTTAATTTGATTGTCAAGGTGTGAGGAAATAAAGATGAATAATTTCTTATACAGATAGATTTACTGGGATACCATCTAGAATTATAGCTCAGTGTTGAGGAAATACTAGAATGCTGTGATGAGGGTTTGGGTTGTCATACATTGTGTGCTTGGTGTACTGTATCTTGATTTGAACAGCCGTGGATGAGGACAGATTGTCGGTTGTATTGCCAGTGACTCATTTGGGGCAAAACAGACTCTTATTATTTTTCTCCCTCTCTCTGTGTGTCTCATCTCTACCACCTGTGTGTGTGTGTGTGTGTGTGTGTGTGTGTGTGTGTGTGTGTGTGTGTGTGTGTGTGTGTGTGTGTGTGTGTGTGTGTGTGTGTGTGTGTGTGTGTGTGTGTGTGCCTGTCTGTGTCTGTGTGTGTGTCAATGGTTTGTCTGCTGACAGCCTACATTAAAGACCAGGTGGACATCGCTACCCAGGGCTGGTTCATTGGGCTGATGTGTGCCATCGCTCTCATCATCCTCATCCTCCTCATCGTCTGCTTCATCAAGAGGAGTCGCGGAGGCAAATATCCAGGTAAAGGTTAACACAAGGGAGTTGAATATCCAGGTAAGGGGGGGTGGGTTCATTGAGGGGATTTGGGAGCAGGAAAATACAGTGGGGGATGAAATACCCAGGTAGGGGTTAGTAGGAGGGTGAGTGCCCAGTTAAGGAAAGTGTCCACTTAAGGCAAGTGTCCAGTTAAGTCACAAGATGGTGGCATGTTCAGTATAATCATATATCTCTATTTGTTTTCTCTGTTCAGTACGAGATAAAAAAGATCTCCCTCTGGAGGGAGTGGATAAGAAGGGAGAGGACGGATCATTTGACTACAAGTAAGTATTTCTCTTGAATAATACATATCTCTGGCCTACACATCTCTGGAACTATGTTGTGTGTTGCCATTGTCAGTCAGTGAATTATCTATTTATGTAGAGTTTCTATTGAAGCACTGTAGTAATCATGGCTAGATATGACTGTATATCATCCAGGATTATACAGAGGAGGATTTAGTAGGCCTACGTCTGGTTTGTTTTCTTATGGAAGTGTATATTAGTCATGTCATTGTGATTATCATGTATGGTATTCAGGCTTATGGTCATGCGCAGTAGTGTTTATCTTAATCTATTTAGGCATCAGGAATAAGGGGCAAGGACTATTACTTTGGCCTTGTAATATTTGTGAATGCTTTTAAGACAATCGACACAGGAGTTACAGTATATAGGAGTTAGTATGTCTTAGGTCTGGTAATGCACGTTTTCACTATGTTTTTGTTGGTTAGTGAATACATTTGGCTCATTCCAGGTCCCACTGATCTGTCTTCACTCATTATTCTCCTTGACTGTCAAGTCAGCAGTAACACACTTCAACCAATTACTCACTCTAATCATCATGGTCCTACTTTATATTGAAATGGTGCTAAAAACCATTGTCCTTACATGGTGCAGTAGTTACATAGGTAAGCGCAGTGTATGTACACACTTAAAAGTGTAGCAACTGTTTGCCATGGTGATGATCATATTACCCTTGGCAGGGAGTCTTTAGAACTTCAGAAGAAGAGTAAGGCAGCATCGCATTAGTGGAAACCAAGACTGTTCTCAGGGCAGGCCTGGTTATAGCTAGATATGTTTCAGTCACGTCGAGGATGCCCTAACCCTAACCATTTTACTAACCTTAACCTGATTCTCCTAACCTGTCACGTTAATTCTCCAAACCTGCTGCGTAAGTTATCCTAACCTGCTACGAATAGTCAGTAATGCTAGTTAAAACTGGCAGACTTGCCATGAGAATAGTCTTGGTTTCCACTAATGCAATACAGCAAGATTAAATGCCCCTGTACTCTGCCCCCTGTAACCCCATACAACCAGTAACCCAAACCCCTAACTGTTCTTATAAAACCACAAATGAAACATGGCACCTTAATTTACCCAGACCAGGCATTTATATTTAGAGTAATTGGAAGAGATTTTATTAGTTTTGTGTTTGGCTGTTAAAAGCATTCCAACCATGAAAAATGAAGGAAATCAGTTGAACAGTGTTGTTTTAGGTGTTTATTCTGCTTGACAGCACAGTGTTTTAAAGCACTTGCGTGCAGTGAGATGTTCAAAGGTGTTATCAACAATTATCACGTGTGTGAGCAGTGCTCTGCAGAAATGTTGTGTGAGGCATGTCCACAATGGAAAAGCTAAGCAAGTCTGCTCTCGTCTCTAATCAATGTTTATTAATATTACCCTCTTTCCTACAGTGAAGGTCATTGCTAAGCTCACACTCAATAGCACTGGGACTAATCCCTCTGTCTACCCAACTCATACGTTGTGGTTGTAAATGTGTGTGTGTGTGTGTGTGTGTGTGTGTGTGTGTGTGTGTGTGTGTGTGTGTGTGTGTGTGTGTGTCTGGGCATTTCTGTGTTTTTGTGTGTGTGTTTGTGTTTGTGTAAGTGTAAGTATGTGTGCACGTGTCTGTGTGTGTGTGTGTGTGTAGTCTCTGGCTCTCATACGCTTGTGTGTCACCTGGGGGATGTCTCTCCTTCCTTCCTTCCTTCCTTCCTTCCTTCTTTCCTTCCTTCCTTCCTTCCTTCCTTCCTTCCTTCCTTCCTTCCTTCCCTCTATCTCTCTCTCTTTTTACCCTCTCTCCTGTCCTATCTCCACCCTCTTCTCCATGCTGAAATGGTCGTCTGTCCCTGACAGGAACGAAAATGAGAACGAAAACGAGAACAGGTACTTTGGTTTCGGCACGGCATCCGCCTCGCGGCCTGCGCATGTCAGGGGCAGCTACTGAACTCCCCTTCAGACTGAGAAGGGGGTGGGGGGAGCTTCATGCGGGTTTGGGAGTGAGATTGGGGGAGGAAGCAAGGCAGTGACTGTGATGCTAGATCATGGTCTATGAACTACTTCACCCTCCCTTTCCACTACTGTTTCTGGGGTGGAAGAGGAAGGTGGGAGATGGGGGGTGGGGAGGGTCGAGGTGGGCATGGTACACTAGCCAATCAGAGATCTCGGTTCCCCGGGGGTGTCAAACATGTGATCAGGGCCCCGCTGAGACTCTGGGTAGCAAACCTGCTCAAATTACGATCCATTTATCTGTATGCTTCACCAGGCTACAATCCATTTACACTAGAGCTAAACCTAGCCCAGAGCTATGCATTAACCTTGGTCCAGCCTTGAGGCTAATGTCATCAATTGACCTGGCTATCTTTGGCCTGGGCATGGCTGTGTTCCACACCTGCTACCTGTGTTCCACACTTGCTACCTCACAAGCAGAACAATATCCATTACAATAGGCATAATATCTTAAGCCCAGGGCTGTTCTGGAACTGTTCAATACAGGCCTCTGGTGGAGAGATCTCTTGGCAGGGACAAATCCTATCCATGGTGATTCAGGGTTAAGAGCAGTGGGTGTTCAATATGGGGAAAGAGAGGCTAATCACAGCTGTGGTTTAAGCATCGCCTAAGGCTCATGATATTCAAGTGAGAAAAGTGTATTAGTGTTCAAGGCTCAGCTGGTGTTCCGACAGTGAGCCAAGGCTCTGCATCACCAGTCTGCAGGATATCACAGTTAGAAAAGCAGCTTTTCTGAAAGTGTCAATTTAATCAGGTAATAAACTGTCAGGTAAATAAATTAAGGTGATTTGCAGATTAGGAGAGAGGGAGAGGGAGGGAGAGAGGGAGAGGGAGAGGGAGAGAGAGAGAGAGAGAGAGAGAGAGAGATTCTTATCTCTCCCCAGAGACATCAAGTGTTTCATGGATCAGGTAGGTGATGTAGTGATCGTGAACACTCTGAGAGGTCCTAAACCCGTTTGTCTCTGTCGAGGGCTTGATCGTGTTTTTCCCCCCTTAAGGTTAATTGCTTTGTTTTTCTTCCGACGGCTGACATTTAACAGGTAGCAACCACCAGGTGCAGAGGTGAAAGCTAAGGACGGAAATCAATTTGGCTGAAATGAGAGGGAGGGAGGTTGGAGAGAGGGTGTAGAGTAGATGGAGTGAGGGTTTAGGGAGGAAGGTTGGAATGTCTTCCGTTCGAGTATGACACCCTTGAGGAACCGATTTGGGGAATAAGCAACAGAGAACCTTTGCATCAGGTGAGATGACGGAGATGAAATATCAACACCACTATGTAATTTCCTTTTCCTTACTACATGACTTAGTCATCAATGATGATAATCACTGCTGCTCACGTCAATCTCTGCATGTTTTTTCTGTCCATGTTTCGGTCAAGTCGACCTCAGCCTTCAAAAGACGTCGATAAAATAAACATGCAGGGGTAAACGTATGTGCTGGAGTAATTTTCATAATTGATGATGTTTGGTCCCTGTGTATATCATAGGCTCAATGATTTGACAGTTCTATCTCTGCATGTATGGGACTCTATGATGAACCCTGATCCAGGAACACTGCAGTGAGTGCAATCTTTTGTTCCAGCCCAGCTTAAACACACTTGATTTAACATTATATGGTTCTAGATTAAATAAATAAGTTGTTTCAAGCTGGGCTGGAACAAAAGTGTGCACATACTGCAGCTCTTCAGGACTAGGTCTGGCCACCCTGGTCTATTCCAGTTTGACTCTGTGGTGCTGTAAACTCACCTGTTTCTATGCCAATTGCCAAACCCACAGATGCATGCCTTGATTTAGCTCTGGTCCCGGCTCTGTCTGTTTATTAAGTAAACTATTATTACCCTCGCTCATATCATACGCATTTTTAGCTACTGAAGTATTTCTCTGCCATCGACCTGTATAGTATAGTTAACCATCCAACATCCACCAATGTATAGTGTACATATTCAGCCAACCACTCATACTATGCAATGTCCTTTTATGGCTTTTTTTGCAGTCCAGATATCTTGTATTTCTATACTTTTTCATACTGCCGCTCTATGTATCATGTACTGTGTATCTGTCTTTTGTGTACTTTCGTTGTGGCATTTTGCACCTGCCCTGTGTTTTTGTTGTAGCTGCTTGACAATGAAATTTCCCCCCCGGGGGATCAATAAAGTACCTATCTATCTATCTATCTATCTATCTATCTATCTATCTATCTATCTATCTATCTATCTATCTATCTATCTATCTATCTATCTATCTATCTATCTATCTATCTATCTATCTATCTATCTATCTATCTTACATTCGGCTTGAGCCTCCTTCAGCACATCGTTTCATTCGTCCCTCCAAAGTGGATTTTGTTTTCAGTTGAAGAAGGTTCAAGCCGCACGTAACACCGTGGACCAGAGCTAGCCCTGCCATAGACTAGTGTCCTGTCCAGGGGGTGTCAAGCTGCCTCATGCTACAGAAACAGGAGATAGGCTCTTGCTCCTAGGGCTTATTGTTTAGTACCCTATGATTATTGTTGTTTCTTCTGTGTTTTTGTTTGTTTGATATCGTAGTAGTAGTATGGTGAAATGATGTGTGGGCACCCAACTGTTTTTGACCCACTAGTAAATAGTGGCCGATATCACTCAGGTATATTAGCAATCCCCACACATACACACATATTCTAATATCACATGTCCAGTCTGTGTTTAAACAGTATGTGTGTCTGTTCAGTGTGTTTTTAGCCATCTCTGTTTTTTGTTCTTCCTCACCTTCCGTCTTTTTCCTTTGTCTTCCTGTTCTGGTTTCTGTTCCCATTGGTCCAAATCAAGTTGTTCCCTCAAAAGGTATGACAGGAGTCTATCCTGCACAGTGCACACAGCAAACAAAATAACCCCAAAATAATATGCATTTATTTTTTGAGATCGCTCTGAATTATTGCATTGGGTTTTAATCAATTAATATGTTATCACACACATAATCAGCTTTGTCAACCTGCTGAAGTGGCAAAACATTGACCATACTGCTTTCAATTGAATCAACATCTTTCCTCCAAAATATTCTCACTAAGGCTTAGCCAATTAAAATCCTCCTTTCATTTCCATGATATTGATGCTTCCAGTCATGTCAAAGTAAGCAGAGGTGGAAAGTAACAAACAACTAATGTTGACATTTACGCAATTGATTTCTCTAGTCCAATTCCTATGTTAATTGGGCTGCATAATATTTGTCTTTATAGAACAATGCTCAAATATCACAGATCAAAAGCAGTTTGTTTTGAAAGTAATTTCAGACACTGCAGCTAATTTTAGTGTAATAAAGTCTAACAAGTTACTTTTTCTACCTTTGCTCCTCTCTCAAAAGTGAATCTAATCAGATAATTGAATCATTCTACACTCTCATTCTGAAGATGTTTTAAAGTCGAAGAACGCTTGACCTTTTATACCCTCTCTGAACCCTCTGCTCACTAAAATTGCTTGAGCGATAAGGTCAACAAACGAAAGCTGGCAAACCCGCGACTAAAGCCAAGCTTTTAAAACGGCTTTGCCATTCTAGTAGATTTATTCAATTACACATAGATAAATAATTTACGTTTCACTGCTTCTGAGGCTCATCATTTAGCTGTAATACTTCCCTCTTGAGTGGATTTAGAACTATGGACAATAGTTTCGTATTTACCAGCTGCTATGCTAATCACCTTATAATTTGATACATTTTAGTGAATGTGAGGGTTGTGAACATCTAATAAGCCCATTTTCTACAAAAAATTAAGGTTGATATTTTCCATGCCTGTATAAGGCCATAGTCTACATACGATATTGTATGAATGTATGACAGCGAACTCAATGTTCTCACACTCCTGATCAATCCCTCTCTCAGGATATTAATCGATTAAAACATAAAAAACATATCCTGCGCAGTTATCCAGTTTCTTCTCATGTACAGTTGAAGTCGGAAGTTTACATACAGCTTAGCCAAATACATTTAAACTTTTTCACAATTCCTGACATTTAATCCTAGTAAAGATTCACCACTTTATTTTAAGAATGTGAAATGTCCGAATTATAGTAGAGAGAATTATTTCTTTCATCACATTCCCAGCGGGTCAGAGGTTTACATACACTCAATTAGTATTTGGTAGCATTGCCTTTAAATAGTTTAACTTGGGTCAAACATTTCAGGTAGCCTTCCACAAGCTTCCCACAATAAGTTGGGTGAATATTGGCCCATTCCTCCTGACAGAACTGGAGTAACTGAGTCAGGTTTGTAGGCCTCCTTGCTCGCACACACTTTTTCCAGTTCTGCCCACAAACTTTCTATATGATTGAAGTCAGGGCTTTGTGATAGCCACTCCAATACCTTGACTTTGTTGTTCTTAAGCCATTTTGCCACAACTTTGGAAGTATGCTTGGGGAAGACCCATTTGCGATCAAGCTTTAACTTCCTGACTGATGTCTTGAGATGTTGCTTCAATATATCCACATAATTTTCCTTCCTCATGATACCATCTATTTTGTGAAGTGCACCAGTCCCTCCTGCAGCAAAGCACACCCACAACATGATGCTGCCACCCCCATGCTTCACGGATGGGATGGTGTTCTTCGGCTTGCAAGCGTCCCCCTTTTTCCTACAAACATAACGATGGTTATTATGGCCAAACAGTTCTATTTTTGTTTCATCAGACCAGAGGACATTTCTCCAAAAAGTACGATTTTTGTCCCCATGTGCAGTTGCAAACCGTAGTCTAGCTTTTTTATGGCGGTTTTGGAGCAGTGGCTTCTTCCTTGCTGAGCGGCCTTTCAGGTTATGTCGATATAGGACTCGTTTTTCTGTGGATATAGCTACTTTTGTACTGGTTTCCTCCAGCATCTTCACAAGGTCCTTAGCTGTTGTTCTGGGATTGATTTGAACTTTTTGCGCCAAAGTACGTTCATCTCTAGGAGACAGAACGCGTCTCCTTCCTGAACGGTATGGTGGCTGCGTGGTCCCATGGTGTTTATACTTGCGTACTATTGTTTGTACAGATGAACATGGTACCTTCAGTCGTTTGGAAATTGCTCCCAAGGATGAACCAGACTTATGGGGGTCTGCACATTTTTTTTTTGGAGGTCTTGGCTGATTTCTTTTGATTTTCCATTGATGTCAAGCAAAGAGGCACTGATTTTGAAGGTAGGGCTTGAAATACATCCACAGGGGCACCTACAATTGACTCATGTCAATTAGCCTATAAGAAGCTTCTAAAGCCATTACATAATTTTGGAATTTTCCAAGTTGTTTAAAGGCACAGTCAACTTAGTGTATGTAAACTTCTGACCCACTGGAATTGTGATATAGTGAATGAATCTGTCTGTAAACAATTGTTGGAATAATTACTTGTGTCATGCACAAAGTAGATGTCCTAACCGACTTGCCAAAAATATAGTTCATTAACATGAAATCTTTGGAGTGGTTGAAAAATGAGTTTTAATGACTTCAACCTAAGTGTATGTAAACTTCCGACTTCAACTGTATTTTACTCTGTTGCTCTTTTCTTTGGTCTACTTATCTTCTATAGACTCTCTCTCTCATACTTTAGTCAGGCACCTGATTCCTCTCTCTCTCTCTCTCTCTCTCTCTCTCTCTCTCTCTCTCTCTCTCTCTCTCTCTCTCTCTCTCTCTCTCTCTCTCTCTCTCTCTCTCTCTCTCTCTCTCTCTCTCTCTCTCTCTCTCTCTCTCTCTCTCTCTCTCTCTCTCTCTCTCTCTCTCTCTCTCTCTCTCTCTCTCTCTCTCTCTCTCTCTCTCTCTCTCTCTCTCTCTCTCTCTCTATCTCTCAACACCTGATTGTTTGATTGTGGGTTGACTTCTTGATACTTCGGTATGGTTGCCTTGGTAATTCTTGGTTGATGACCCTGTGTGCCCAGTTGGCTTGGTGACTCGGCATGGAGCATGTACAGAGCCACGCCTTCAGGTAATCTCTGGCAGATTATATTCAGATTTTATTCCAGCCATACAGTACCACACCAGTACTTCACCGAAGAAAATATGTCAACACGGTCTGGTTTGTAGATGGATCCTCTCTACAATGAAGAGAAATAGTGTTGCATAGCTAAACTTCATTATTTTCTGTTCCCGCTGCTCTGGTAATGACTTTCTGCTGTTTGCTATCTGCCTTTTGTAAGACTGTAGAGAGCTACTGCTGGTTGATCGCCCCTGAGCCCCTCTGCATGACAGTTCTCTCTCCCTACTGCAGAGGTAGATGACATAGGGTCATGTTCTGAACCGAGATACGCACACCTAGTGTAACTTGGGCTTTCACACAAATACACAACACCTGCAACGCTCAGATTTTTGTGTGAGTTTGAGATTTATGCATAGATCTCAGATCAGAACATAGCCTAGACTGAGCAGCATGTGTATGAGAATGGGTTGGTTTGAGCATTTAAGGCCAGCAAACAGCTTCCCCAAAGACCCAGGGGCTCTGTAGCAGTTCTAGACTACAATATTTACTGCAGGGCTTTTTATATTTTAGCAAGCTTATATTATTGCACTCAGGTTGACCAAGTGTTTTTATATCATATGCTAAAGGCAAGTATCGATGTTGTTCCAAAACTAGTTTGTGAAAGTGCTTGTGTTCCAGTCTGTACTGAATGACCTCAGCTACAGTCTGTAATGTAAGAGAGACGACAGTGGAAAACGACAGAATCAACACTTCTCTTGTTTACAGGTGTTTCCTTCCCCAGTTTTCTTCTTACCCCTAACCCCTAACCCCTCTTCTCTCTCTCCCCTAACCTTTGGGACGGTAAGGACTCACCTGCGTCGATTACATCACAGGCTGAGTCTAACCTTTTACCTCTTGACCCTTTGCAGCAGCGACGAGGACAACAAGCCTCTGCAGGGCAGCCAGAACTCTCTGGACGGTGGTGTAAAGGAGAGTGACGACAGCCTGGTGGACTACGGCGAGGGAGGGGATGGCCAATTCAACGAGGACGGCTCCTTCATCGGCCAGTACACCGTCAAAAAGGACAAGGACGAGACGGAAGGCAACGAGAGTTCTGAGGCCACCTCACCCGTCAACGCCATCTACTCGCTGGCATAGCCCTCCTGCCTGGCCTGGCCTGGCCTGGGGATCTTAGGAACTCCCCCTAGCGGTCGGAGGGTGATATTACCACCACTACTACTACCACACACACACACACACACACACACACACACACACACACACACACACACACACATACACAAACACACACACACACACACATACACAAACACACACACATACACAAACACACACACATATGAATACATAAATATATTAATATATAAAAACACGTATACACATGTGAACACACACAGCACCTGCCTGGAGACTGTTTGGCCTCTTAAAGTGGAGGGAGAATCCATTCCTCTGAGAGTTAAGGGAGTGTGAATGGAATAGAGATGAAGTTACAGTGAGCCAAGCCTTGACGTTCGGCTCTAGAAATGGCTTGCCTAGGTGAAGTTTGGGAATCTTGAACAGTACCAGTTTCTCTATGCTCCTCCTCCTGCCTGTCACACAGACTTAAGTGTGTCTAAAGGGCTAGCCTCAGTTATAGAGGACTAGGAAGAAACGCTGAGGTTCTAGAGCTTTCTTTGTTTTCAACGTACTCAGCTTTCCCCCCAAACCCCTCTCTTTCTCCCCACACACATCCTCACCCCCCTGTGTGTCTTTACCGAGTGTCCCTAGGGAAGGAGACACAGACACTCTTCCTGTGAACATACCAGCTATGGACCACCAACATAGCAGGATGTCGGCAGATATGTTTATCACATTGATATTTCCACAGAGAGAGAGATTTTTTTGTTCACAACTGATACAGCAGATGAGTCATTTGAATATATGAATGCTGTAAACAGTGCTGGCTCACCTTCTAGTGCGCTGCAAAATTATGCACTACCACCACCTCATGTTTTTGGGTAAAGTCTGGTTATTAATTCAGTTGTTTATTTTTCAGTGTTGAAACAACTTGCTTAATGAAATGCTATCGTTTCCTTGCCTTCCCACTGTGGTAAATGTAGCTATAATTCACCTCCAAACTCAAGTCATGTTGAGATATTCAAAATGCCCACAGCTATAGCAATGCCATTCCTGCCTCAAGCTTTTTTATAGTACAAGCCACTACTACGTCAGTTATAAATGACATAAAAAATAAATAAACTCAATATTTTCAAGCATGGTAGTACTTTAGTGTAAGAGACCAAGGACAAGTAGCTTGGAGAGGAGGTTTGCTTTGCTTGGTAAACTACAACTGACAAACTTTCTGTCTGTCTGCCTGTTTGTACATCTCTATGGTGACTGGCACTTGGAGGAGGTGACTCACTTCCTGTTTACTTCATGGTTAGCATGGCTGTGATCCTTAGGCTAGGCTTGATCGGCACCTCTTTTGTCTGCTTCTTTTATAACTATCGTTAGAGGCAGGCTGAATCTGCAGAGGCAGGACTTCCTTCTCAACCCTTCAGAACTAATTTGGAATCATAATTGAATGTTGAACAACTCAAAATAAAACAAACGACTGATACTAAACATATTTTATGTCTTTGAATATAGGATACAGACAACTCTGTGAAGGTATTGAACGTCCCTGTGTAACAGTTTAGCTTCCGTCTCTCTCCTCGCCCCTACCTGGGCTCGAACCATGGACACATCGTCAAGTTACCCTCGAAGTTACCCGCGGCCCTTGCATAGCAAGGGGAACAACCACTTCAAGGTCTCAGAGAGAGTGACGTCACTGATTGAAATGCTACTAGTGCGCACCGCTAACTAGCTAGCCATTTCTCACCGTTTACACCTGCAGATTCTGCCTGGCCCTGGTCATCATTGACATGTAGCCATTATGTCAAGGAAGTGTGAAGAAGTTGGGGTGCAACAATACAGTGGTGGACCACTATTTTAACATTTGATCTTTTCAATAGTAGAACTCACTCATGAGTCTTCCTTGATGTTTCACTTTTTAAAGTGTCAGAAAGCTCAGCACCCACATTTACAGCTTATTACAACGGCACTACTAAAGTCTTTCATGTTAAATTAAATAGATCTTAGTTAATCAATGGCAATTAGCTAACGGACGTCACATTGTATTTCATGTTTTAATTTATTACATTATGTTTATAGTATTAATTAATATATTTGTAATTCACTTATTAATCGTTGAATATCTTTTTTTGACCAACCGACTTGATGGTCTCACATCAGAACCAACTCAGAACCCGTGATAAAGAACTTTACTGAATTTGATATTGTAGATAAGAAGAAGAAAAACTGCCGTATGACATCTTTTGTGGCAAAGGGTTATTTCTGCTGTAAACTAACAACATTGACTGTCTGTCACCATTAAAGAGGTTGTGTTGATCTATTTATTGTGCTGCACTTAATGTTGAGTATTCATGTTACATTACTGTTAGTATTCCATGTTGGTATTATCATTTATTTAATCCAACTTTCACATAATACAGAAATGTAAAATTGCATTTGACATACTGTAGCTGTACGTACATGTAGGTCCTGAAAAAAACACGTCTTTGTAAATATCTATCAGAAAAACTGCTTTATGATAAAAATAAATAATCAAATCTGTATCCACCAAACAAATGTACCTGGTGCATCCCAAGAATGTTGACATGTGTATTTTATGATTAGAACTCAAAATGAGTTAATCGATGTTGTCCCGAAGAACTTGATTTGAAATCTTAATATATGGCCTGTGTCTTTCTGTTGGTAACTTTTCTGATCATCACTAATTCAAAAGAAACATTTGAGAATAAACACTATATTGTGGAACAGGTATACATTATGCCTAGTCAGCCCCTTTATGGTGTAAATAAAAGTGCTCATGAAATGTATCATTGTAGCATTCTCTGCACACATGTTCAAAGCATATGAAAAAAAGGCATTTGCTGAGGTAACAATTTTCTCCTATTTTCTTTGTTTTTGTATTAAGGCAAACCCAGACTTTCTCAAGGCTGCACAGACTTATTCTCCCATCATGCCTTTCACCTAACATGCCTGCTGCTCCACCCCTACTGGTGACAGCCCAGTGACTGGTGGCCGTTTTGAAAGGGATACATTTGGTCCTGTGCTTCACTCCTTTAAAGAGATGTCTTTTGTCCTGACTTCATCCTCACCTCAGACTTAAAAAAATATAATATACTGTAGGTCCACCAAGCTCCTGTGAACTGGTCCTCTTTAAACCTCCTTTCTCCAGCTTCTCAAAGTAATATCCGCATTGAATTCTGACCCATTTGTTTTTTATATTGTTGCTTTGTGGTAAAGTTCACAATGACCTCTGGGTAGTGACTACAGTTGCCTAACATGCACAGACACCTGCCCACTGTATAAACATGAGGAAACAGGAGGCCAGGAGTGCTGGCAGAGACACAATACAGTGCCCTTCCTGTTGCTATATGCTCTCCTAAACAACGCAAGACTAAGCGCACAGAGAGACAGTCCGCTCTCAAACCTTCAACAAACCTTAAAGACTGCTGAATCACAGAATGCTCGATGACGGATTTAGAACTTCTAGTTTAGCCATGATCTCCCCGTTGTTTGAGTTCGGGTTCACTATACTGTACAAGCTCTTTCCCTTGACAACCTTTGTCCTTTCCCTGTGTGGATCCTAAAGAGGGAATTAGTGAACTGGCTAGAAAACAATAAAAATAGAAGTATGCATATTTGCTGACACACAGTGCTTTCCTATGTCTTATTGTTTGTTTGTGAACGATGATCTGAGGTGCATACAGGTGTAGGATCTTAATTTGATCACCCTGTTGCAGGAGAACTTTACTGAAATGCAGGACGTTTTAAACCTAAGGTTTGTAAAGGCTTCTAAAGTTTGTACTTTTCACTTTGAAATTGTTTTTATTTTTCATTATGAAAAATGTATCAACCCCTACAAAAATGTCCATTAATTATAATCCACATAATAATTCACATTTCCTGTTGCTGTAGGATTATTTTCCTGTTATAGCAAACTGGCTCAAATTAAGTTCCTACATCTGTATGGAGTAGTGTGTCTTCTCATTCCGTTTGTAATGTTTGCATCGTCACTTCTCCCCTATAATAGCAAATCAACTAACAACGGGTTACAAAAATGTAACAGTATGTGCATTTTCACAGCTTAAAGTAAAACTGGAGCTTGGATTATTATAAATTGTTCATATTTTTGTTATTTGGAATTATTTTAGTAAATTTGTATTTCTTTGTTTACTTTTACAATAATGTATCAAAGCAGCTTGCCAGTCTTGCTTCTAAATGCGAAATAACAGCTTTTGTAATCAGCAGTAAAATGGCATATTAATATATTCACCATGTATGATGAGATGTTGCAACTTCTGCTAGAGACGTCTTTATAGTAAAGCTATCTCTTTTTCTCTAACTCCTGGCTTCTGTCTTTCTTTCTTTTTATTATATTAGGCTGTTCTGTCTGTGTCAATACTACTGCTACTATTCAAACTCTTCCTGGAACACTTAGAAATCCAGAAAGGTAATAGCAATATATTTCCAGAGTATTTTCATTTTTTTAAATATATTTTTTAATTTAACTAGGCACGTCAGTTAAGAACAAATTCTTATTTACAATGACGGCCTACACCGGCCAAACTCGGACGATGCTAGACCAATTGTGCGCCGCCCTATCATGGCCGGTTCTGATACAGCCTTGATTCGAAGTAGTGACGCCTCTAGCACTGAGACGCTGCGCCACTTGGGAGCCCGTATACATTTTAAACATATTAAAAATAGTATTTTTGTACAAATTCCTTTTGGAGGTTGCATTAAGTATTTGTAATAAATTCACTCAATGTTTACTGAGTATATTTGTGCGTCGGTCAATAGCCTACGTTTATTACAAATACTCAACGCAACCTCCTAAAGTAATAAGTGCAAATATACTGAACAAAAATATAAACGCAACATGTAAAGTGTTGAGCTGTTTCATAAGCTGAAATAAACGATCCCAGAAATGTTCCAAATGCACAAAAAGCTTATTTCTCTCAAATGTTTAGCACACATTTGTTTACATCCCTGTTAGTGAGCATTTCTCCTTTGTCAAGATAATCCATCCACCTGACAGGTGTGGCATATCAAGAAGATGATTAAACAGAATTATCATTACACAGGTTCACCTTGCGCTGGGGACAATAAAAGGCCACTCTAAAATGTGCAGTTTTGTCACAAAACACAATGCCACAGATGTCTCAAGTTTCAGGGAGTGTGCAATTGGCATGCTGACTGGAGGAATGTCCACCAGAGCTGTTGCAAGATAATTTAATGTTATTTTCTCTACCATAAGCCGCCTCCAACATTGTTTGAGAGAATTTGGCAGTATGTCCAACCGGCCTGACAACCGCAGACCACGTGTAACCACGCCAGCCCAGGACTGATGAAACAGGAGTATTTCTGTCTGTAATAAAGCCCTTTTGTGGGGAAAAACTCATTCTGATTGGCTGGGCCTGGCTCCCAAGTGGGTGGGCCTTTGCCCAGTCGTGAAATCCATAGATTAGGGCCCAATGACTTTATTTCAACTGACTGATTTCCTTATATGAACTGTAACTCAGTAAAACCATTGAAAAGATTGCATGTTGTCAGTATAGATTGTTTTTAATTCTATACAGGTATGTGTAAGTACTTGGAGCTTGATATATTTTTATGATCAGTCCAGGTTTAGCATCTAAAGTTTACCACTATTGGACCCTGTCCCAGTCTAGTTTTAGCCCACCAAACAGCCCTACCAGAAGTCTAACTTACTGATGTATCTTCTCATGTAGACCTACTGTGGGTTACACCATTTGTCCAGTGTTGACTCTCACAACACTGTAATATAGGTCCCTGCCTTATATCACTTACTGGGTGCCTCGTCACTCATGCAGTTCACCCTTTTATTCACCATTCCTATTAAACAAACTAGCAAGGATACTGTTATCCCTCCACACTGACGACAAACACAAAAACACTGGCGAGACTAATACAAGCAGCGCAACAATAAATCAGCTGGCAGGCTGAAAGAGAGAGGGAGAGCTGGAGTGGGCCGATGGCATGCTTTATTAAATAGGTCTGACTACATTCTGCCTGCCTTGACCCCCGCAAGGCTACTAAATATTAATGTCCTAACCATGCCGCCATGCCGGCTTTCTAAAGAGAGTGACATACCTCTTCCTCTCTCCATACCCGATTGTCACATATGTCACCCATAAAAGCCATTAGTGAACGTATCCATGTCTGGTGCTGAAAAAATATACACTAAATCAAATCAAATGTTACTACACCAGCTCATTCCCACAGTCTTACATAGACAGGGACACAGTCTAAAATACATAAGTCCCCACATAGGGACACAGTCTAACATAGGAGGCTCCACACTGGGCTTCCAAGTGGCGCAGTGGTCTAAGACACTGCATCTCAGTGCTAGAGACAACCTGGTTCGAATTCAGACTGTATCACAACTGGCTGTGATTGGGAATCCCATAGGGCGGCAAACAATTGGCCCAGCCTCGTCTGAGTTTGGCAGGTGTAGGCCGTCATTGTAAATAAGAATTTGTTTTTAACTGACTTGCCTAGTTAAATAATGGTTACATTTAAAAATGTAAACAGGGACACAGTCCAACATAGAAGCCATTACACAATGTGACCACTCTAAAGACAACCCTCACCAGCCAACATTTCCCACCTCCTCAAAACAGATGCTCTGTGAGCTCCACAGGGGAAAACAGAGGCAGATGTTCACAACACCAGGTAGCAGATCACTGTACCTGTTCAGGGACAACTCAACACACACCATGTGGATTTAATCTACCGGAGTGCTCAACCTGGTCTCATAAAATTTCATATTATTCTGTACATATATCTGGGATATTCCATTTAGTATGATATGTTACGTTTGGTATGGTATGTTTTAATTTGTGGATGTCCATCACTCATTTCCTATGATATGTTACGAATTCCAACTTGTATTATTTGTTAAGAATTTGCTAAATGTATGACATGTTACAAATTCTACCTAGGTGGCTAATGTTAGCTAGCTGGGTTAAGTTTAGTAGTTAGCTAAAAGCGTTAAGGTTAGGGAAAGGGTTAGTTAACATGCTAAGTAGTTGCAAAGTAGCTAAACAGTATTAAGTAGTTGAACAGTTTCTAATTAGCTAAAATTGTCAGTGATGAGATTAAAACTTGCAACCTTTGAGTTGCTAGACTTTTGTTTTATACACCCACCCTACTTTTGTTTTTGCCATCTGTCTTATGTAACCATACCAAACGTAACCTATCATACTAATTTGAGGATCCCAGATTTACATTGACTATGCTATGGCTAGTCTATGAGACCAGGATGGAGTGCTATAGTGCTGATGTATTGCCCCTCTCTGTGGATCGAGCTACATGAATCTCCTTTAAACTAAACTAAGTTATTTATTATGTTCATGTAGTGACAGATTGTCACTGATTGATATTGTCATCATGTAGACTACTATGCCGTGTGTTAGGTTTTGTTTGGCACAATCAAAACTCTTTAGCGATCATTAATGAGAGCCCATCCACAGGGTATGAGATCACTGCCAAAAACACCCCCACTTATTACTTATGTTAAGTCAGCTTGACCTGTTCATTTTGCAAATGCACTCTTCTCAACTGGCATGCATTTGTATCACACACCGAGGAGCAAATTCAGAGTAATTGGAACACATGGCTGCCGTTACGTTTAATGAATTCATTTCCAAGGGGGTTAAAATCACAGTGTTTCTTTCCCGCAGCCATTGTACTAGAGCCAGACAAGTAGTCTCTTAAAAGATAGATGACATGAAGAAAACGCACAAAGCATTTTTGACAAGCTGATTTATCTGTGCGCCATACGCATGGCTTGTATGATGCATCGACCCAGGGACTGTCCATACAAAATGGACTTTGACTGCAGTCACTGTCTGCAGTGAATTCGTCTTCAGCGTCCAAATGGCAACCCATTCCCTTTATAATGCACTACTTTAATAATGGTTTATAATTTTATAATGGTTATAATGGTTGCACACAAAGGTAGTGCACTATATAACGAATAGGGTGCCATTTGGGATGCAACCATCCTCCTTTTCTTCTGGAGTAGATTGAAAGGCAGAAGAGGTTAGAGTACGTGGTCGATTCCATTGATTGAACACAACATCAAAACACACACACTTCCGGTGCATCATACATACGCAGCAAAGCCAAACAGCCATGAAATGAATGCTTACAGAAGCAGAGTCGCTCAGAGTAAAAAAAAAAAAAAACAGTTATGTGGTGTTAAAGATGTGGAGCTGTGTAGATGAAGAGTACAGAACAGTAGGTCCTGGTGGGGGTTAGGAGCTGAGCTGTACACTCAGACATAGTAGACAGAGGATACTGGATAGAACAATGGCTAGATGTTCATGCATGTAGAGAATTATGTGATAGGCTGGAAGTCAGGAGCGTTAGCGTGGTTGGAATAAACTTGAAACAGTGTATCAACTATTGCATAAGCTAGATGCAGGTGTTGCATCGCCTTGAAAACAACATATTATATCAGTTAAGAGTTTTTGTGGTCTCTCTCTCTCTCTCTCTCTCTCTCTCTCTCTCTCTCTCTCTCTCTCTCTCTCTGTCTGTGATGGGTAACAGAACAGCAGGCCACTATGACTCACAAATTCTCTCTAGCTTCAGAGCTTCAGCGGCCAGCTGATCCAGGGGAGGATCTGTTTTAGTCCTCCTCATATTGCAGGGTCTCCTAAACTGGTAGGCTAGTATACACTATGGATTTTTATGAGGAGCTGTATTGGAGATTATATAGAGAAGAGTATACTGTCAAGATTATGGGACGAATATTAACTTGAGATATATACATCATGCATCGTGCTTAGTACATTATACTCCCTCTCCATTGGTTTCATGGCTAGGCCTACTGCTATACATTAGATCATTGGTTAGATCAATGAATGATCTCAAACACAAACACGCATCTCACATACCGGTGCCAGACAGAGATCAACGTGATGATCAAATAAATCCTTTCTACAACACTTATTTATTTACATTGACAAACAAACACACTGTCTGTCTGTCTGCGTATTCCACAATATTGTGCTAACCTGAACCGTGCTGTGCTGCCTCTGATATTGTCTTTCCACATAATGCTTTCCGGAAAGGGTAAACTATGTTGGATGTGTAACAAGTAGAGTTCAAAAGGTACCTCACACTCACAACCATGAAAAGGAATAACCCAAGGAGGCCGAGATGCTCAAATAATATACTTAATTTAATCCACGCTCGAAAGAATACAAAGGGTGAAAGGTGCTATAAAAATAAAACAAAAACGTTTCAGCCTTATGACTTCATCAGCGCTGTGCAAACAAATGAAGGAGACGCGTACTTAAGGAGGATGTGTAACTAGGCCAGTCCAGCTCAGCTCAGCCGTAAGTCTACCTATCTTTCTTTCTGTCAGTCAGTTGACAGTTGAAGCTCCCTCACAGTTCCCTCTAGTCCATCTCTGTCCACCCTAATGAACCTTCTTCATTAGGCCACTCCGTCCTGTGTTTTAAAATAGGATTATCCATGCCCGAACATTGTACACATCCCTCATTGTTATAAATGCATCCTTCCATCTTTTACCAATTAATCTGGGTTATTTGTTGGTCGTTGTTCATTAGTCTTAGAGAAGGGAGAATAATAAAGCATCGGACTCGGTGCGATGTGGTGTGTAATGCCATTATTGTTCATTTGTCATGGGGAGCTGTTTTAGCATTGCACCGCTTCCTCCAAGAGCTTAAAAGCCACTAAGCCACAGCCTCTATCTGTCAGGCCTGAATAATTAATGTCACTTAAAGCGTCTGACCAGATAAGGAGACAGGATGTTAGAGAGAGAGAAACACAGGATCTTAGAGAGGAGAGGGGAGACTGGATCAGAAAGAAGGGTTAGGAGAGCTAGACAGGATCAAGGAGAAGGTATAGGAGAGAGTCAAAACTGGGCCAGAGGAGAAAGACAGGACCTTAGCAAGTGAGCAAGACAGGATCTTAGAGACAGAGAAAGACAGGACTAGATAGGGAGAAAGACAGGATCTTAAAGAGGGAGAGAGACAAGATCTTAGAGAGGGAAAGAGACATGATCTGAGAGAGGGAGAGAGACAGGATATTTAAGAGGGGAGTGGAGACAGGACCAGAGAGGGAGAAAGACAGGACCAGAGAGGGAGAAAGAGAAATGAGTAGCGACTAGAGAAAGACAATATCTTAAAGAAGGAAAGAGACAGGATCTTAAAGAAGGAAAGAGACAGGATCTTAAAGAAGGAAAGAGACAGGATCTTAAAGAGGGAAAGAGACAGGATCTTAAAGAGGGAGAAAGACAAGATCTTAGAGAGGGAGAAAGACAAGATCTTAGAGAAGGAGAGAGACAGGATCAGCAAGAAGCGATCGGAAATAGAGGGGAGAGAGTGGAGACAGGACAAGAGAGAGGAGAGGGAGACAAGGAGCAGAGGGAGGGAGACAGAGAGGGGGAGACAGGACAAGAGAGAGGAGAGGGAGACAAGGAGCAGAGGGAGGGAGACAGAGAGGGGGAGACAGGACAAGAGAGAGGAGAGGGAGACAAGGAGCAGAGGGAGGGAGACAGAGAGAGGGAGACAGGACAAGAAAGAGGAGAGGGAGACAAGGAGCAGAGGGAGGGAGACAGAGAGGGGGAGACAGGACAAGAAAGAGGAGAGGGAGACAAGGAGCAGAGGGAGGGAGACAGGACAAGAGAGAGGAAAGGAGACAGGGAGCAGAGGAAGGGAGACAGACAGTAGGGAGGCAGGACCAGAGAGAAGAGAAGGGAGACAGGGAGCAGAGAAAGAGATTGATTGCGATATGATGGACAGCACAGTTTGAAGCTTGTCTTGACTTGGTTTGACGTTTGCGTGGGTCATTGGGTCATTTTCTTCCTCCATCCATCATCAGTCATCCTTACATCACCTCCTTCTTGTTGTTTTATTCCAATCCATCTCTCTCCACACCTGCCTTTTTATGCCTCTCTCCTCTCATCCCTTCTCACAACCTACTTTCTCCTTTTCTCCAAATGTTCATGCTTCTCAGGAAATATATTATCTTCTATTCTCCACCTCTCTAGCCACTTGTTCCTACTTTCTATTCTTCATCTGTTTGCTCTGTCCATCCTTCCCTCTCTTTATCCCACCCTCCATACCTTTCTATTTTCTAACCACCTCTCTCTCCAGTTAAATTCAATACATTTTGGCTTGAAAAGTGAATGAACTTACATAGCAAAAGCAAATGCTCACAACAATAACAACATCAACAACATCAATATCATTATCAATGATAGCTAAAATAATTAGATTAAGAATTATTAAGCAAAACTAGAGAAATATAATGAAAATATTATATTAACACCCATCTCTCCTCTTTTATCGCCATCTTTTCTGTCTGTCTTTTCTTCTCTCCATCCCTCCCTCCCTCCCTCCCTCCCTCCCTCCCTCCCTCTCTCTCTCTCCAGGTTCTGTGGGTGACAGCAGAGTTGCTTTGTAATGAGCTGCTAGTGAACCCACTGGGCAGATGCCAGTGGATAGTCATTAGATCAAATGACAGACTGGGGCCCCCCTCCTTCCTTGTCTCTGTCTTCCCCGGATCCTCCCCATACCCCCTCCTCTTTTCCCTCCCTCCCCTCTCTCCTTCCCCCAGCCCCAACACGGTGCCGCATGGTTAGCGTTGCTAGCCCGAGACAGACACTATAGCCAACAGACAGCATTCCCACTGGGAATACCAGACCCTCTCTGTCAGCCTGACGGGACGGGGGGAGAGGGGGTGGGGGGGAGGGCGGGGGTTAAAAGCAGCACATCTTTTATTAATTAGGTGAACCCTTAAAGTGATCTTTATTAATGATTCAGATATTAATTTCATTACATGTACTGTCACTCTGTTTAATCTGAACCAGTGGATTAAATGCAGTCAGACTGTTAACAGCTTAGCTTGGTTTATATCATGTTCACGTCGGCTTATATACTGTAGTTAACTTTAGAGTCAAATGCTGCTGAAAACATGACAGTTAGGTCTTACATCTTGAATCTAACAATATAGATACTCATATCTGATTGTTGCAAATGTGCTTTATAAAGTTATAATTACTATGTTATTAGTTCAATGTGGTTTGAAGATGTAAAGTCAATGACAGCATTGTGAGTGTTTTAGTGAAGAGCCTTTATATTTCACTCACAGTGTCACGATCGCTATGAGACAAGACCAGAGGCGCAGAGCTGTAGTGCGATAACATTATTTTTATTAATAAGAAAACACAAAAATAACAAAAGGAGAGACGGCGACCATGAACCGGCACGAACACACAAAAACCCACAAACACAGGTGGGAATAACTAGTACTTAAATAGGCTCCCCAATTAAAAGCAATGCGGCGCAGCTGCCTCTAATTGGGGACCGATTCCAAACTGAACATAGAGATTTCCAGAGAGGTCTCTGGAAACCTTTGTTTTCCAGGTTTAGTGTCCAGAGACCTCCCTGAACATAATTTCTTACAGTACCCCGCCCCTCCCAAGGCGCGGACTCCCGGCCGCAAGACTAGTAACACCCGCAGGGGGAGGGGGGGGTTCAGGAAGGAGAGTAGGCGTTGGTGGAAGCTCTGGCCCCGGTGCTGGACATGGCACCAGGTCAGGCGGGGGCTCCGGCTCAGGAGCAGGAATGTAGCCCTTCCCCAGACTGGGCACTGGTGGAGCGGACTGCTCCGGCACTGGATCGGGGCTGACGACCGGTCCCGGACTGGGCACCGGTGGAGAGGACTGCTCCGGCACTGGATCAGGGCTGACAACCGGTCCCGGACTGGGCACCGGTGGAGCGGACTGCTTCCGGCACTGGATCTGGGCTGACGACCGGTCCCGGACTGGGCACTGGTGGACTGGGCTGCTCTGGCATAAGCGCTACCGCGCTGGGTACACGCACCGTCGCCACCGGGCTAGGAACCGGCACTGGCGCTACCAAGCTGAGGACATGCAGTGGCGCCACCGGGCTAGGAACCGGTACTGGCGCTACCGAGCTGGGGAGGCACACCGGAGGTCTGGTGCGTGGGGCCGGCACTGGAGGCACCGGGCTGGGCGCACGCACTGAAGGTCGGGTGTGGGGAGCCGGCACAGGGCTTACCGGGCAGAGGAGGCACACCTGAGGTCTGGTGCGTGGGGCCGGCACTGGAGGCACCGGGCAGGGCGCACGCTGGAGGTCGGGTGTGGGGAGCCAGGACGGGGCTTACCGGGCTGAGAACTGGCGTTGGAGGTACCGGGCTGGGCACCAGCCCAGGAGCCTCGGGAAGAGAAGCCGGCAGTCGTTCGGACTACATCCTCTTGCAGTACTCGAAGTCGGCCTCGTCCTCCCTCGGGCTGGTTCCTGCTCTCGGACTGGGAGGTCTCAGCTCCAGCCAAGCCCTCCGCCTGTTCCTCCAGGGACCGGTCAAAAAAAAACTCTGGCGGCCGCCGGTCCTCCACTGTGGGAGGTTGCAGACTCACCCAGTCGTCCTCCCTCCTCCGCCGATCCCGGCTCTGCAGAGGCTCTTCCAAGAGCCCCCACGTGTTGGGGAACAGGAGCACTTTGTCGTCATCGTCCGATTCCTTCCCCGACCACCCCCATAGCCCCCCCCAAACAAACTGTCCGGGGGTTCTTCAGGGCTCTATGCTGGGCCTGCCTCTCCGACCGCCGACGTACAGACAGTATGGACAGTATATGAATTGAAAAGATGTGTACAGCAGTAGTCATATAGGATAGGCCTTGACTAGAATACAGTATATACATATGAATTTGGTAAAACAGTATGTAAACATTATTAAAGTGACCAGTGTTCAATGACTATATACATAGGGCAGCAGTATCTAAGATGCAGGGTTGAGTAGCTGGCTAGTAACAGTTACTAAAGTTCAGGGAAGAGTACTGGGCAGAGGCCGGCTAGTGGTGACTGTTTAACAATCTGATGGCTTGGAGATAGAAGCTGTTTCTCAGTCTCTCGGTCCCAGCTTTGATGCAGTTGTACTGTCTTCTCCTTTTAAATGGTAGCCGTTGAACAGGCCATGGCTCAGGTGGCTGAAGTCCTTGATGACACCAGGTGCTGTAGATGTCCTGGAGGGCAGGCAGTGTGCCCCCGGTGATGCGTTGGGCTGACCGCACCAGCCTCTGAAAAGCCCTGTGGTTGCGGACGGTGCAGTTGCCATACAAGGCTGTATTATGCCACAGTGGTTGCAGAATTGAGTTCAAACAAATGCCAGCTTCACTTAGACTGATTAAACTGTATCATAAAAAGGATTTGTGTGACTGCTGGATCTGCAAGGTCATTACTTAACAGAAGTTAACACTGAACACTTCCAAAGTAAAGTTTGGCACGTGGAGGGAGAGATATCTTTTACTTGTTGGCCAATTAGCAAATACTGTTGTCCAGAGCAACTTAGAATAACTGCCGAGACAGATAGTATGAGCCTCACAAAATAAAGCTTCTTCAATCATAACCCAGTGCTAGAATAGAAAGAGTTTTGACGAGTATATAATTTAATAGAATAGAACAGCATGAGTAAAGAATAAAAAAATGAAACCTATAATCCTCCCTATTGTTGAGTTATGAGTCTAGTTACAGAGGACCATGAGAGATGTGAGATGCTAGACTCCCTAGGAGCAGGCCATGCTTCTCAGACCAGGGAAGGTCAACACACTAACAGGATTATCATGTTGTTAGGGTCAGTCAGTCTGGTAATAAGTTGATGGACTCTGACATGTTTTAAGTATTGGAAGCTAAACAGGTGATTGATCGTGGCGGTTGGTATTGGTTCTCCTCTTTAATTCCAATAGAGAGCTCTTTTCATTGACTGGTTTGAGAGGGGTAATTCTGTACTGGTAGATGTCATTCACTCTTCTACTACTGTTCTCGTTGCTGCCAGCTGAGTCATTGTTCCTGTTCTTAAAACAATGGAATGTTGATTTACGTGACACTAAATGCTGTGATTGTCAGATCACACAGCTGTAAATTCTCTCTGTCTCTGTCTCTGTCTCTGTCTCTGTCTCTGTCTCTGTCTCTGTCTCTGTCTCTGTCTCTCTCTCTCTCTCTCTCTCTCTCTCTCTCTGTCTCTCTCTGTCTCTCTCTGTCTCTCTCTCTCTCTCTCAGCAAATACACTGAGTAGTTTATCTGGACATTTCTGACAAGTTATAAATAGCTCTCTAAGGTAAGCAATGGCTGACATGACAAGAGGAAAACTGATAATTCACTACCCAATTTCAAAATTGCACCTTGTACTATTACAACTTTCAAGTTGAAACCCGGACTGAGAAGAGAAACCTCCTTCTCTTTATCCCTCAGAGCTCATTCCAGTCGAACTACATGGAAAGGATGGGCTGTTTATTTTACAAATTTCCAGAAGCAAGATGCGGCTCACAGTCTATTGAGATCAAGGAAGGGGCATCTTGGAAGCTGTGGGTACGTAGAGTACAAACAAGCACTTATTTTCTTGTTTACTTGTTGGTTATTTCATACTGGAAGTCAATATACTGTACAGCCGTTGGCTTGATCTAACTGAACACAAAGCAATGGCATCCTCAAAAGCATACTCTCACCCACTCACTCCCTCAACCCCTCCACCCCTTAGACCGACCTTCAGAGACATGAGCCATTGTCTTCATCTGATAAAAGAGGATGCCTAGCCGCCCTCCACACCCCCCTACTTTACTGGATCAATGGTACTGTTCCCTCGTATTCTCTCTGTCCATATAATGGAGTTTAATGGATCCAGTCCCACGGGACTCATCCACTCGGAGATAAGACAGGAGGGATTTGGGGAGTTGAGATGGAGTGGTACTGTAGGGGGCCTCATCTGTTGTGTGTTCCTTAAGATAGCTCTCCCCTGTTCCTCTGTCATAATTGAATCACCATGTTTGATTGACATGGCCGTACTGAAGTATTAATCAGTGCAGGGTTACGGGTGCGACCATCTGCACATCACAGAAAACAACCCAGGTCTCAGTCGCTCTGTGCAGTGGATCAATAGGAGTCATGATAAATGGAAAGAGAAAGACCATCTCTTCTATAAGACAATCTCTTCTGTAAGACAATCTCTTCTGTAAGACAATCTCTTCTGTAAGACAATCTCTTCTGTAAGACAATCTATTCTATAAGGCAATCTATTTTATCAGACAATCTCTTCTGTAAGACAATCTATTTTATCAGACAATCTCTTCAATAAGACAATCTCTACAATAAGACAATCTCTTCTATAAGACAATCTCTACAATAAGACAATCTCTTCTATAAGACAATCTATTCTATAAGACAATCTCTTCTATAAGACAATCTATTCTATAAGACAATCTCTTCTATAAGACAATCTATTCTATAAGACAATCTATTCTATAAGACAATCTCTTCTATAAGACAATCTATTCTATAAGACAATCTATTCTATAAGACAATCTCTTCTATAAGACAATGTTAATTGAACACTTCACTTCCGATAATCTCACTGCTAGATCTTAGAGTTGCTTTTGAGAAGGACAGAAAAACACTTTCAGAATATCGTAACAAAGGTGTTCAAGGGTAAGAACAGAAGCAATAAGGATGCAAACACGCTTAAGATACCCCACTTGGCACAGATGTCAATTCAACGTCTATTCCACGTTTATTCAGCTTCATTTCATTGAAATAACGTGGAAACAATGTTGATTCAACCAGTGTGTTCCCAGTGGGATCTGTCTGACTCGATGTAACACTTCTGTCTGCCTTCCCTCTCTGTCTCAGTAGACTTGACTCACCACATCGACTAACAATGAGAAGTCTGAAAAACACTCATTATAAGAGTTCACTTCTAACATTGAAGAACTTGGGAAATGCAATGGCCTTATTAATAACTCTATTGTAAGGCAATTCCTGGAGCTTTCAAAAAATACATAATTTGAGGGATGAATGTAGCATATGGGGATGTGTGAAACTTTCTCCTCAGCCTGAAATGTCGCCATTTGCGCCACCGAATTGCTAGTTTTTTGCGTGGCATCGACTGGTAAGACGCTTCAGGAGGGCGATCACGTGTGCTAGCAAGGCAAAGGTCCTGGGTTCAAGCTTCAGTGTGTCGAATCAGGAGGAAGTGGTACTCCCTACGCAAGCAGCGTGATGTCCTTCACACATGTGTGTGTGTCCATGTGTGGGTGGGGGTGAGATGTGTGTGAATCTGTAAGTGAGTTAGACAGTCCTCACAGCGGGAAGCTGAGGTGTTGGTATTGTTGTTGTTCTGCCTGGCTTAGCACAGGTGTGTGCAGACTCGATAACACCAATCATGTTCCCCTGATGCTCTCTCTCTCTCTCTCTCTCTCTCTCGCTCTCTCTCTCTCTCTCTCGCTCTCTCACTCTCTCTCACTCTCTCTCACTCTCTCTCATTCTCACTCTCTCTCACAGACTCCCCGGTGCACGGCCACCATTTGTCTCATGGGCAGATGGCACGTTGGCAGTGCCAACGTGGCGGTTCATGACTCCCACTGTGGGTGATTCTATTATCAGGTTGACTGCTTGGACCGTTTATAAAGATAAGGATGCTGAGAGTGGGACATGAGACTCTGGTTCCACCCCCACTGGCCCTCTAGTCTTGTTAACAAGAGTTAAAGGAAGGATTCAACTGCACACACAATGAAAAACATTCTCTGCCATAGGCCTTGTTATGACGACTGCTTTAAGTGTGGTTATGAGATATAATGTGTGCTGTGTCTGACACCTATGCTGAGTCATTCTTACCTTAAACACCCCTGTGTGCTTTAACTATATGTGAAACTTTGTCACCATTGTTAAATGAAGAACAGTTCTTTCCTTTTGAGAGGAGAAAATATACAGTCTGTAGTGGTGGGGGTGTGAAGGTGGAGGGTCAAAGAGGCTTTTTTGGGTGATTAGGTTGTTGTTGTTGTGGAGTAGGGAGGCGAGTAGAGAGACAGAGGTTGGGGTCAATTCAATCTTCACACAGTCAGGCGGGGAAGTGAGTGGTAATCCAGTCCATGAATTGGAAGACGTTGAAAATAATGGGCAGTTCATGTAAAACAAAGAGATGAGTATTGTGAATGTGTGAGTGGATCTCTGATGTGTCTGGCGCCAGTCCAGTCTAGGCTACACTCTTAGAAAAAGGGTTCCAAAAGGGTTCTTTGGCTGTCCCCATTGGAGAGCCCTTTGAATAACCATTGTTGGTTACAGGTTGAAACCTTTTGGTTCCAAGTAGAACTGTTTTGGGTTCCATGTAGAACCATCTGTTCTCCTATGGGGACAGCCAAATAACTCTTTTGGAACCCTTTTTCTAAGAGTGTAGCCTTTCCTTTAAGTACATATTTAACCAGATAATGTATGACTTTTACTCAAGTAACATTTTACAGGGATACTTTCACTTTAGTAATTTTCTATTAAGGTATCTTTACTTTTACTCAAGTATGACAAGTATTACTTATTCCACCACTGGGTCTACAACAGCAAGCAAACATGTTCACTTGTACAATAGTATGTTGAAACAGTGATATATAGGGATGGTGTTAGTGTTATGACCAGAGCAGAGCAAGGTTTGGTTAAGACCGGGTTGGGTGAGACAGTGGCAGGTTGGGAGAGTTTAGAGCAGGTTGGTTGAGACGGTGGCAGGTTGGGAGAGTTTAGAGCAGGTTGGGTGAGACAGTGGCAGGTTAGGAGAGTTTAGAGCAGGTTGGGTGAGACAGTGGCAGGTTGGGAGAGTTTAGAGCAGGTTGGGTGAGACAGTGGCAGGTTGGGAGAGTTTAGAGCAGGTTGGTTGAGATGGTGGCAGGTTGGGAGAGTTTAGAGCAGGTTGGGTGAGACAGTGGCAGGTTGGGAGAGTTTAGAGCAGGTTGGTTGAGACGGTGGCAGGTTGGGAGAGTTTAGAGCAGGTTGGGTGAGACAGTGGCAGGTTAGGAGAGTTTAGAGCAGGTTGGGTGAGATAGTGGCAGGTTGGGAGAGTTTAGGGCGGGTTGAGTGAGACAGTGGCAGGTTGGGAGAGTTTAGAGTGGGTTGGGTGAGACGGTGGCAGGTTGGGAGAGTTTAGAGTGGGTTGGGTGAGACGGTGGCAGGTTGGGAGAGTTTAGGGCAAGTTGGGTGAGACGGTGGCAGGTTGGGAGAGTTTAGAGCAGGTTGGGCGAGACAGTGGCAGGTTGGGAGAGTTTAGAGCAGGTTGGGTGAAACAGTGGCAGGTTGGGAGAGTTTAGGGTGGGTTGGGACATTGACAGGCTTGAGTGAGGACAGTGATCAGCTCAGAGGAGTAGATCAAATAAAGCCTAAAGGGTAAGTTGGACCAATACGAACGTCATCCGTGCGCATTGGGTGTCCCTCCTATTGCCTCTGACCACAGAACATTGGCTATGATTTCCAGACAATTCTACATGTTGCATTACCAGTAGGTGATCTACTGCATATTGGGCCATAGGTTTATCAACTAGGTCCACAGCAGTTTGAGATTGAGATTGACCCGGCTGGGGCTGACCCTCTCGGTGGTCAGCTCAGTGGTTATCAAACTGAATGATAGCCTTGTGTATGACAGGACAGCGTAGCCCTGGGCTCTGGGATCAGAGACCTCTCAGGTTTCTACTGGACTTTTAGACATCATTAGAAATCACAACTATTGATCCCCTACAGCAACAGATATCCCCAAGCAGCCTTAGGGGAGAGCAGAGTGACTTGGGCCCAGAATGAGGGTGTGTCTCTCTGTCTATCAACAGGCTGACTCATAGACTTTCTATATCGGAGGCCATAAATGATGATGACACTCACTGAGAGAATCAATACTCTGAGGAGGGGGAGAGGGATTCTGAAGAGGGACATGACACACTCAAATCAGGCCCTACCTTCCAAATTAGCAACTAAAAGGCCAGATAAAGTGTAGGCCATAGAGAACCTATACATTAGTTTTTCTATAAGTGATTATATGGGGTAGACCCACTCTACAACAAGGACACATGCATGGGCACACCATGAGGACAATTATTAAACCTTAAAAATGTATTTTTCTGGTCAAATTATAAATCAATATTTTTCTAGTCAAATGATAAAATCTATATTTTTCTAGTCAAATACGCTGAACAAAAATATAAACGCAACATCTAAAGTGTTCGTCCAATGTTTCATGGGCTGAAATAAAATAAAAAGTTATTTGCACAGAAAGCATATTTTGCAAAAAAGAATTGCACAAATTTGTTTACATCCCTGTTAGTGAGCATTTCTCATTTGCCAAGATAATCCATCCACTTGACAGGTGTGGCATATCAAGAAGTGGATTAAACAGCATGACCATTACACAGGTGCACCTTGTACTGGGGACAATAAAAGGCCACTCTAATGTGTAGTTTTTCACACAACACAATGTCACAGATGTCTGACGTTTTGAGGGAGTGTGCAATTGGCATGCTGACTGCAGGAAAATCCACCAGAGCTGTTGCCAGAGAATTGAACGTTCATGTCTCTACCATAAGTCGACTCCAACGTCATTTAAGAGAATTTGGCGCTGAATGGAGCTGAAACCTTTGATGAACCGTCGGTAAAAGGTGGAAAATCCCAAGAAGCATTGGAGTGCCTTGATGGTCTTCGGGACTGGTCATGACCTTACCGCCTCAACCTTCAATTCCTCCATCTTCCACCCCTCTGGAGCAACACAGTACAGATTATTCTGTAATAAACGTTGGAGGACAGCACGAACATGAGCCACGTGTTCGGGGAGTAGATCATCTTGTTTTGGTACACCTAATTCAAATTTTAGCCATTTTATGTGATGGTAAAGGTAGGGGTGTACTAACTTTTCCCCATAAGGAAAAGGCATTATTTATTTTTTTATTGCATAACATTTTCAATGTTTTTTTTTTCTTTTTTGTGTGATTTGATAAATTGGGTAAGCTTTATCTGTCAATAGTGTTGAAGTGAAGATTACATATCCATCTGTCCAAATATGTAAAAACAAAAAAGAGAACTTTCCAGGGGGGTGTACTTATATTATGATATATATTTTTTAAGGAACTCCGTCCGGCTTTCAACTTATAACTTACAACTTTCAACTTTCAACTTACACCTTCAAGAGAAAGGTGCAATAGCGCATCATCAGTTTTGCTCTTGTCATGTTAGTCATTGCATACCTTCGAGAGCTATTTATAACTTCTCAGAAATGTCCAGATTTTTAGCCCACAGATTTTGTAGTAATGTTAGAGTCACTCAAATATCACATGAATGAATAAACATTAGACATGGACAAATTTATAGAATTGCAAGAGGGGGCGCCGGATGTTCCCCAATGCTGGAAGGCTTTGGGAACCCCTGCAATGTAGAGCCTGTAATTAATGTAAATCACTCTAAGTAAGAGCATCTGCTAAATGAGTGTAGTGAATCTCATGAATGTCCTACATCACGTCACCATTCATCCCAGCCCAGTTTGCTCCATCTGCTAAATGACTGAAATATGATGTAGGCTACTGTATCACGTCACCCTGTCTACCCCAACCTAGCCCACACACACACACACACACACACATACACACGCTTGTGCGCGTACACACCATGGTGGCGTCTGACATGTGACAGGCAGGAGGTGATTTGTGGAGGGTCGCGTGGCCCAAGCAGTCAGAATGAAAATTAATACGACAGCAGGGAGACAGGCAGGGGGGGGGGGGGGGTCTGGGGATAGGGGAGCTCTCAAAATGAGATGTGAGGAGGGAGGGAGGGAGGGGGTGAGGGAGGAGTGGTGGGGGAGGGGTGTGAAAGGAGAGAGGATGGGGCGAGAGGTTTTGCGCAAATCTTTTTAAGGTGGACATCGAGGGATGGGTGGGGAGGAGAAGGAGGTGAGAGGGGGTTAGGTTTTTTGGGGTAAGCTCTCAAAATGGATTTAGGAGAGGGGCTGAAATTGTATTTGGGGGGTGACAGGGTAGAGGTTTTGGGGTGATAAGCTTTGAAGGCTCAGCACTGAGGG
Source organism: Thymallus thymallus (assembly GCA_023634145.1). NCBI lineage: Eukaryota > Metazoa > Chordata > Actinopteri > Salmoniformes > Salmonidae > Thymallus > Thymallus thymallus. Next base: position 28,961,483 of record CM042410.1, on the reverse strand, counting down.
AAAAGAGAGGGGGTGAGGAGCGGGTGAGGGATGGGTGACGAGGGAGGCTCAGTAGTATTAGGTTTGAAAAATGAGCAGATCCATCAGCCATGTAAAGAGAGACCGGAATACTTCCCAGGACAGGGCCAAATAAATTAATTTGAAACCCTTTTACCACAAACACACGTCATTTGACATGCTTGCACTGCTCATTTTATTTAGCAAGTCATGGCTCAATAGAAAAAGCAGATGAAGACAAAATGATCTACACTACATGACCAAAGGTATGTGGACACCTGCTTGAACATCTCATTCCAAAATCATGGGCATTAATATGGAGTTGGTCCCCCCTTTGCTGCTGTAATAGCCTCCACTCTTCTGGGAAGGCATTCTACTAGGTGTTGGACTTGCTTCCATTCAGCCACAAGAGCATTAGTGAGGTCGGCACTGATGTTGGGCGATTAGGCCTGGCTCGTAGTCGGCGTTCCAATTCATTACAAAGGTGTTCGATGGGGTTGAGGTCAGGGCTCAAGTTCTTCCACACCGATCTCGATAAACCATATCTGTATGGACCTCACTTTGTGCTTGGGGGCATTGTCGTGCTGAAACAGGAAAGGACCTCCCCCAAACTGTTGCCACAAAGTTGGAAACACAGAATCGTTTATAATGTCATTGTATGCTGTAGTGTTAAGATTTCCCTTCACTGGATCTAAGGCACCTAGCACGAACCATGAAAAACAGCCCAGACCATTATTCCTCCTCCACCAACCTTTACAGTTAGCACTAGGGTTGCACATTTTGGGGAATATTCAGAGGTGGAAATATATGGGAATTAATGGATATATTTGGGAATTAATGTAAATATATGCAAATTAATATTAATACCATTTAAATATAGATGTGTTTTGCATTGGATACATTTACCATATCATATGGAGAAAGAAACATAAACTTTTTAACTTATCATAAGTAGACATAAATGCAAATTGCAATTTAATTAAATGAGTTGACTCTTCACATGGGATGATTCAACCGAACAACAAAAGAAAGGGAATATTGAATGATCCCCAATGATCCATCGCATCTCTCAAAAACCTTTTCAACATACATCTATAAAATGATAGTCTAAAAACTAAAGCTTTGGTTGTCTTCCTCTCAGGCTTCCATGTCTTCTCCCTGGACCTCCTCAATGTCCACCTCTTGAACATCAGACTCTGAGGCCTCATCGTCACTGTCACTTTCCAACCTTGTTGAGGATGGCTCGTTGTCATGCTCAAAAAGCCTCAAATTTGCCAGGATGACCACCAATTTTTCAACCCTTGTATTGGTCAGCCTGTTGCGTGCTTTGGTGTGTGTGCTCCCAAACAAGGACCAGTTGCGCTCTGAGGCGGCTGATGTTGGTGGGATTTGGAGGATGATGGAGGCAACAGGGGAAAGAGCCTCAGATCCACAAAATGCCTTCCACCAGGTGGCTGATGAGATATGTTGGCACGACTGCCATATTGCATCTCCATCCCAAAGCCCTTGCTTGGAAGTGTACATCGCCAGACTGCCAAGAACCTTGCCCTCATCCAGGCCAAGGTGACGAGATATGGTATTGATGACACCATAGGCCTTGTTGATCTCTGCACCAGACAGGATGCTCTTGCCAGCATACTTGGGGTCCAACATGTACACTGCGGAGTGTATGGGCTTCAGGCAGAAGTCTTCACTTGTTTTCATGTATTTCAGAACTGCAGTTTCCTCTGCTTGGAGAAACAGTGAAGTGGGCAGGGCAGTACGGATTTCTTCTCTTACATCTGCAAGCAGAGTCTGAACGTCAGACAGGATGGCATTGTCTCCCTCAATCCGTGCAATGGCTACTGCTATACTGCCCTACCAAGCAAAAAGGCAGTAACTGCTCATAGCGTGGAACTGAGAAAAATAGCTTTTATTTACCTTGGTTTCACAGTAACCTTATGTAGTTACTGCTAATATGATCCCCATTTTCTCCAAAACACAATACAAGAGGCAGGATACATGATTAAGTACTGTGCAGCCGTCTTCATCGACCTGGCCAAGGCTTTCGACTCTGTCAATCACCGCATTCTTATTGGCAGACTCAACAGCCTTGGTTTCTCAAGTGACTGCCTTGCCTGGTTCTCCAACTACTTCGCAGACAGAGTTCAGTGTGTCAAATCGGAGGGCCTATTGTCCGATCCTCTGGCAGTCTCTATGGGGGTGCCACAGGGTTCAATTCTTGGGCCAACCCTTTTCTCTATATACATCAACGATGTCGCTCTCGCTGCTGGTGACTCTCTGATCCATCTCTACGCAGACGACACCATTCTGTATACATCTGGCCCCTCTTTGGACACTGTGTTTACTAACCTTCAAACAAGCTTCAATGCCATACAACACTCCTTCCGTGGCCTCCAACTGCTCCTAAACGCTAGTAAAACTAAATGCATGCTTTTCTATCGAACGCTGCCCGCACCCGCCCACCGGACTATCATCACTACTCTCAACGGGTCCGACTTAGAATACGTGGACACCTACAAATACCTAGGCGTCTGGTTAGACTGTAAACTCAACTTCAATCATCTCCAATACAAAATTAAATCCAGAACTGGCTTCCTATTTCGCAACAAAGCCTCCTTCACTCATGCTGCCAAACATGCCCTTGTAAAACTGACTATCCTATGATCCTTGATTTCGGCGTTGTCATTTACATATTAGCCTCCAACACTCTACTTAGCAAATTGGATGTAGTCTCAGTGCCAGTGTCATCCGTTTTGTTACCAAAGCCCCATACACTACCCACCATTGCGACCTGTATGCTCTCGTTGGCTGGCCTTCATTATATATTCGTCGCCCAACCCACTGGCTCCAGGTCATCTATAAGTCTTTATTAGGTAAATCCCCACCCTATCTCAGCTCACTGGTCACCATAGCAACACCCACCCGTAGCATGCGCTCCAGCAGGTATATCTCACTGGTCACCCCCAAAGCCAACACCTCCTTTGGCCGCCATTCCTTCCAGTTCGCTGCTGCCAATGACTGGAATGAATTGCAAAAATCATTGAAGCTAGAGGTTCCTATCTCCCTCACTAACTTTAAGCATCAGCTGTCAAAGCTGCTTATCGATCACTGCACCTGTATATAGCCCTTCTGTAAATAGCCCACTCTACTACCTCATCCCCATATTTATTTTTATTATTTTCGCTAATCTTGCACTCCAGTATCTCTATTTGCACATCATAATTTGCACATCCTTCATTCCTGTGTTAATGCTAATCTGTAATTTATATCACCACTATGGTCTATTTATTGTCCTACCTCCTAACCTTACTGCATTTTGCACTACATTTGCACTCTGTATATAGATTTTCTATCGTGTTTTTGACTATGTTTGTTTACTGTGTAACTCTGTGTTGTTGTTTTTGTCGCACTGCTTTGCTTTGTCTTGGCCAGGTCGCAGTTGCAAATGAGAACTTGTTCTCAACTGACCTACCTGGTTAAATAAAGGTGAAATAAATAAATAAAAAATAAAAAAAGCATGTATTTAATGTTCCAAAAATGACAAGAACTCATTTTTGACCAAATGAGCAGTTACTGCCTTTTTTCTTGGTAGGGCAGTATAGGTTTCAGGAGTTTCAGGCTGCTTACCACTCTCTCCCAAAATGCATCATCCAGGAGGATCCTCTTGATGGGGCTGTCCATATCGACAGACTGTGATATGGCCATCTCTTGGAGAGACTGTCAAACATGATGACAACACCACCCCTACGCGTGTTGCTGGGCAGCTTCAATGTGGTGCACATATTCTTTTCACTTTCGCTTGGTGAGGTAGATTACTGCTATAACTTGATGACTGTTCACATACCTAACCATTTCCTTGGCTCTCTTGTAGAATACTGGTTGAGGGGTGGAGATGATGTAGTTAATTATTCCTTGCCCAGGAACATTCGACCACCCATCAAAGATGATTGCAATACTGTCTGCTTTCTCTATGATTTGCTTGACCTTCACTTGAACTCTGTTGAACCCTGCATCCAGCAAATGAGTAGATAAAGCATGTCTGGTTGGAGGGGTGTATGCTGGGCGAAGAACATTGAGAAATCTCTTCCAGTACACATTGCCTGTGAGCATCAGAGGTGAACCCGTTGCATACACAGCTCGAGCAAGACATTCATCTGCATTTCTCTGACTACGTTCCTCCATCAAGTCAAAGAATTGCCTTATGTGTATCCCACAAAAAAAAGGTTAACTGTTATAAGCTAACGTTTTTGACTAATTTAAGCAAAATTCCCCAAAATCCCAGGCTTAACGTCCCATGTAAAATGTTTTGAAAAATTATGGAAATTTACCGGAAAGTTTCCGACCCTTTGCAACGCTAGCCCACACTACTACACTGTCTGAGCCAAGGACTACATGCTTTCTGGTAAGTTTTGATTATTATATGACATACATGACTTTTGGCAGAGTTTGCTTGTTGTGAGCGCTGAGGGAACTTTATGCACTTGGCCAGATGATTCTGCATCTTTGTTGCATTCTTCACATATGGTTTGGCACAGTATTTGCAAATGTACACAGCTTTCCTTCTACATTAGCTGCAGTGAAATGTCTCCACACATCAGATAGTGTCCGTGGAATTTTCCTGTAAAGGTTAGAAAAAAATGAATAAAAATAAATAAATACAATTTCATGTGTATACAAATAGTGAAGCAGCTAGATTAAACAACTCCTTTGTAAGATAAATGTTTTAAAATGAAACATGTATGGAAACAGGTGAATTAACACTCCTCAGTTAGCAGGCTCAAGCAAGCTAAAACCCACATGGTAGCAAAAACTAACTAGCAGAAATTGTTAACAAGCAAACATACTTTGCTGTAGGCAACTATTTACTAGTTAACAAAAAATCATGTATGTCATAAAAAATATATTCACCCCACCCAGTACTGTAATAAAAACTTACCAGAAAGCATGTAGTCCTTGGCTCAGACAGTGTAGTAGTGTGGGCTCAAATAGCATCTCATTAGTATGCAAGATCTTGAGAATCAGCTGTACATGTGATGGTAGAGTGCACTGTGCATGCAGAGGGTTGCAATTCCATTGAATTGGGGATAGTTTTAAGCAAAATATGCCACAAGACCTAGAATTGCCTTATGTGTATCCTACAAAAAAGGTTCACTGTTATAAGCTAACTTTCTTGATGAATTTAAGGAAAATTCCCCAAATTCCGGGGCTTAACTTCCCATGGAACATTTAAGGAAAAATTCTGGAAATGTAAAAGAAAGTTTCTGACCCTTTGCAACCCTAGTTAGCACTATGCATTTGAGCAGGTAGCATTCTCCTGGCATCTGCCAAACCCAGATTAGTCCCTCAGACTGCGAGATGGTGAATCGTGATTCATCACTCCGGAGAATGCGTTTCCACTGCTCCAGAGTCCAATGGCAGAGAGTTTAACACCACTTCAGCCAACATTTGGCATTGCGCATGGTGATTTTAGGCTTGGCCATGGAAACCCATTTTATGAAACTCCCAACGAAAAGTTATTGTGCTGACGTTGCTTCCAGAGGCAGTTTGGAACTCGGTAGCGAGTGTTGCAACCAAGGACAGACAATGTTTACACTTCTGCACTCGCCAGTCCCGTTCTGTGAGCTTGTGTGACCAACCACTTCGCAGCTGAGCCGCTGTTGCTCCTAGACGTTTCAATTTCACAATAACAGCACTTACAGATTACCGGGGCAGATCTAGCAAGGCAGAAATTTGACGAACTGACATCCTATGACAGTGCCACATTTAAAGTCACTGAGTAATGTCATGCTACTGCCAATGTTTGTCTATGGAGATTAGATGGCTGTGTGCTCGATTTTACACATCGGTCAGCAACAGGTGGGGCTGAAAAAGCCAAATCCACTAATTTTAAGGGGTGTCCACATACTTTTGTATATATAATGTATTTGCTGCAAGTAAGATGACCTAAACACATTTGGGTAGATATAAATGTGGTGGAGGCTTCTTTATTTTTTCAATTGAGTTATTTTTATTTATTGAGTAATTTCCACATGCAGTAAAACAAAACAACAATTATAGGTTTCTTCATAAACTTCTCTAATCAAAAACGTCCAACTTCTAAATAATTTGTCTGAGAGTTTTACAGCCTGGCCCACTTGTCTACATTGTCTGTTATTTAATATTCTCAGCAACCAAATGAAACTAGGATTGTTCACACATTGTGTAGTTTAATGTGTATAAAGAGTGAAAAACTCAATACTTAAAAAAAAAGTATCTCTCTCTCTCTATATATATATATATATATATATATATATATATAATAATAATCAGCTATTTCATAATAATGCAGCAACCACTCTGAACACTCCTTGAGATTCAATTGTAGCCAAGACGACAGTCTTGGACTAAGGCCTGCACTGTTTGATACTGTAGATACATACACTCTGTGAGTCTGCATACTGATTCAGTTTGACTCCATTTCACTCACTATGTTTGCTACCACTGCCGCCCTACAACACTTTCCCGTTCTGCAAACGACTTTGGGTTGAATTGATTTCTTTCTCATTTCAGACTACATTTAATGCGTGACCATTTTTTATTAGAGTTGATGAGGTGAAACTAAGTATTTTGACATTTTCATGTCAACTACACTCACTTTGGGGCGGCAGGTAGCCTAGTGGTTAGAGTGTTAGGCCCGTAACTGGAAGGTTGAAGGATCGAATCCCCGAGCTGACAAGGTAAAAATCTGAACAAGGCAGTTAACCCACTGTTCCTAGGCATTCTTAATTGTAATTAAGAATTTATTCTTAACTCACTTGCCTAGTAAAATAAAGGTAAAATGATGCCCATTACTTTCCTATGAAGGAACTGTCCCATATACAGTGTCACTCATGTAAGTAATTCTCCTACCACTGACCTACATGGGTGTATCATGAGTAATCATAACTGTGATGATATACAGTATATGTTATGTTGCAGTTCTCTGTCTAGCCTTGCATGTCTAATAGTGTCTTGCATGTACTAATTGTCTAACCCATTGTTAATCTCTGCAGTAGGCCTGTGTGGATGTGCTTTGTCATTGTGCTCAAATCAAACTTGCATGTCTAGTTACTGTATTTTTGCATGTACTTAGTATTCCTTGTGAAGTCATATGTAGCCTAGGCTATATATGGCTTTAATTCAAATTATGCCTGTTCTTTTGTCATTAGTGCTGTGAGTGTCAGCGGCCTAATGTGGCCTATAGGCTGGGAGCGGGGGCGCAGGTGTGTGTAGGCCTAGATGAGACACGGGTGTAATAAAGTCGGAGGAAATCATTTTAAAGAGAGCGCTTGAGCACCCAGTGCGACACCACGGTTTCTTTGGCATTGTGTGCATATTGGGGCATGAGTGGTTCATTAGTGAGGTGTGAAGGGAGGGTTGGGGGGCGCAGCACACACGTTCAGAGAAACAGTGAGGGGGGAGGGACGGGAATCACCGATGCCCCTATTCTAAAATGAGTAGCTGCTGCGTAGGAGAGGCGGACAACAAAAGCGAGGCAGGCGCGTTTTTCTTTCATTCTAAAGGAGGAGAAGAGAACAGGAGGTGAGAGAAGGGGAGGAGGAAGGTGGGAAGGGGGTACAGCAGCGAAAGACAAATAAACAGGGGGATTTTCGAGAATGAGAGCGAGAGAGAGAGGACATCCTAATGCGACAGTGGCTGCAGCTTGACTAAATTGCGTAGCGCAGAAGGGGGAGACAGGAAACAGCGAGTGAGCGACGACAAACAGAGAGAGAGAGAGAGCGAGAGAGAGAGAGAGAGGGAGGGACAACAAAGATCTGCCAGATGAGGCTAGAGACGCTTCTATTATCTGAAAATCCCTTGTGGTCTCCTTTATTACAGGGCGTTCTGAGCGGGCTGCATCAGTGTGTCTCTTGCGCATGATCAGCCGTCAACACATCCCTTTTGCCCGGAGTGAACACACATCTCAGTATCTCTCCGCCAGAAGAGAGAAATAAATAAAACCACTCGCTCAACTGCACTAATTGAGGTAGGTAAATGCGCATTTATATTTATGTCGCACTATCAGATAAGATGTGTTTGTTTTCTGACCTAAACATTTGGCCGATTAAACGTTGTGTTTATTTCAAAATGCACGATATTGCTTGAGCGGTTGTAGAGGTTTGGTTTTCCGCTTATATCTCATTAGACGCAATAATTGTGTATGGGATAGAGATACGATCTTATATGCCATTAAGCATGATTATAGGTCTAGAGTTAAACACCTCATGGATAGTTTACGGGATCAAACAGGGACATGGTCCATGCTCAATTGACAGCCCCCTGATTGGTGAACAGTAAAACGGTAGCTTGTGTTTTGGTTCAATCTCACCTAAAGTGACGGGAAGCTCAGTTTAGTTAAACCTCTAGGTGGAGAAACCCCACGGCTGCTCCCGGGGAATATAGGATACCCACAGCCTACCTTAATCATGCGCTGCTGAGGAGAACGGCTCGCGGGCAGGTGCATCGGTCTGGCGCGGTGTGCTGGCGGGCAGGTGTAGCCTATTTTGATGCCACGGGCGCACATTTTCGCGCACGTGCGCGCACACACACGTACAACTCACCCCACCGCCATGTCATGTAGAGTAGACTGAGTAAAGGATGATAAGAAAATAGTCCACAGTTCATATGAACCAATCAAGCATAAGTTGCCTTTTGACAGTGATGTGTAACTTTAAAGGTCCGCTGAGAGAGAGAGAGAAAGAAAGAGATCGAGAGAGAGATCGAGAGAGAGAGTAGGCTAATAGTTCTGAAGGGAAAGGGAACATGCAATATATTAATACTGTACATATACAATTAATAATAGAATGCTGAAGAACATACTGAATTCAGAACATACAGTATCTCGCAGCCTTTCCTCCATATGGTAGAGCACCACTCCAGACAGTTAATGTTGTATGTTAATATGAACCTTTTCACATAATAGCCTATTCGGGTTTCTCGTTATTTGGAGCGACAGCACAGTCAGTGTATAATTTGTCATTGCGTCTCCATACCATCAACAGAACACTTCAAAAGTAAGTTATAATAAAATTCACAGTACTGCAAAATGATTGAATGGAAACACACAAGTTGCGAGTGGAGGGTGAAGGTGCACATTTATGCTTTTTTTTGTTGTTTTCTTCTCATGTTGCTGATTATGTACAAGGGTTCCTCTCCTTTTAAACTTGGCAAGGTTAGCCCTCCCTGGATGTTCCCAGCATGCTTAGCTCCATAAAGCTCAAGCATGCATAGCCCCCATGCACAGCCAACGGGGGAAAGCATCTGGCTTTCCCCCGTTGGCTGTGTCTCTGTGTCTCAGTGACCAACCACCAGCTGAAAGACTCCTTCTGCTCCCTCTAATGAGGGGCTGACCACAGGGGTCAATCCTCCCTCAGAGCTCTGTGTGTCTGTATTCCGTGCATGTGCGTGCACGTACGCGTGCATGTTTTGCTCAGTGACTCATGGCACCAACTGCAGAGCTGTCAGAATGTCAGAACGTCTTAGAATCTTAGATCTACAGTAAAACCGATAGAAGGGAGAGGAATGCTTTGTCTTAGACTGGCAGATATAATCTTGGTGGAATGCTTTGTTCTGTATGGAACCCTCTCAGATTGGAAACTATAAGGCTACAGTAGAACTTGACAGACAGACTGATTGGCTGCATGATGCAACAACCTGGTCTCAGAGCATTTCGTATTTTTCTGTATGTAAATCCAAAACACTCCATTTAGTATGATATGTTACATTTCGTATGGTATGTATTATTTTGTGGATGTCCATTACAATTAGGGGTTCATTGTTAAGGTTAGGGTTAAGTTTAAGTTTAGGAGTTAGGTTAAAGGGTTAGGTTTAAAATTGCTTTTTTAGAAGATAAATAGTTTGAAATGGATTTAGAAATAATTATGACTTTTTACTGTGTTAAGTAGTCAAGATGGCAAATACTTTACTCAGTAAGGTCACTCCTATAGAATTATATGGTCACTCCCACTAAGGCCAACATGAATGGTTGATATCCTAGGCTTATATGTGCTATGTGTGCAATAGCCTGGGGATGACATTACACCAAGAAACACTTACCTTGATGAAAGCCCCCAACCTAAAGACATTTAAAGTGTATTTCTTCTGGAACAAAGTTACATGTTCCTCAGTACACAAACATGAACACAACAAAAACGAGCCATACCGCACGGTGCTGGGCCCATTTGGTCATTTATAACACTTACACGTACAGTGGGGAGAACAAGTATTTGATACACTGCAGATTTTGCAGGTTTTCCTACTTACAAAGCATGTAGAGGTCTGTAATTTTTATCTTAGGTACAGTTCAACTGTGAGAGACGGAATCTAAAACAAAAATCCAGAAAATCACATTGTATGATTTTTAAATAATTAATTTGCATTTTATTGCATGACATAAGTATTTGATACATCAGAAAAGCAGAACTTAATATTTGGTATAATTAATATTTGGTGCAATTACAGAGATCATACGTTTCCTGTAGTTCTATACCAGGTTTGCACACACTGCAGCAGGGATATTGGCCCACTCCTCCATACAGATCCTTCAGGTTTCGGGGCTGTCGCTGGGCAACACAGATTTTCAGCTCCCTCCAAAGATTTTCTATTGGGTTCAGGTCTGGAGACTGGCTAGGCCACTCCAGGACCTTGAGATGCTTCTTACGGAGCCACTCCTTAGTTGCTCTGGCTGTGTGTTTCGGGTTGTTGTCATGCTGGAAGACCCAGCCACGACCCATCTTCAATGCTCTTACTGAGGGAAGAAGGTTGTTGGCCAAGATCTCGCAATACATGGCCCCATCCATCCTCCCCTCAATACGGTGCAGTCGTCCTGTCCCCTTTGCAGAAAAGCATCCCCAAAGAAGATGTTTCCACCTCCATGCTTCACGGTTGGGATGGTATTCTTGGGGTTGTACTCATCCTTCTTCTTCCTCCAAACACGGCGAGACGAGAATTCCACGTGAGACTAATGGACATTTAATTTAACATGAGCCTCTTTTTCATCTGTTTTGTCCAATCACAAGAATGCATGCGTGCAGAATATTTCATGCAATCCTCTCATTGGCAGAATTGACATCTTTCAGTTGCTGGTCTGAATGAGCTGATCTGCCCGGCTCTGCCAAACAGCTCCCAGGCATTCGCTCCAGTCACTCGTCAATCTTTTTTTGCTTTGATCATATCAGAAGCTCTATTTTCGCATGTGCTCTGTAATTCATTAATCTGTTTTGCCTCTCTTGTGCCGCAGTCTGCAAATGCGAGTTGCGGCTGCTTTTTCCTATGGGAAAACTAATGCTATTTGTTGAATATTAGGAGTACAGTAATAGTTTGGGAAATCTCAAGGAAAGCACTGTTGTTTTACCCCCGTTTTTTTGTATTCTGAATCTTATTCCAGAACTCCATTAGCTGCTGCCAAGGCAGATAAGGTATACGAGGGCATAGTAGGCCTAGTTGGACAAGGCTATCTAAATGTGCACGTGATTGAAGTTAGAGGTAGCCTAAATATTCATTATTTAATCGAAAAAAATGCACTGACTATTATGTGACTAAAGTGTCTGTGACTGAAACTAGACAAACATTGTCCAGAGTTTTAGTCGACTGATAATAACTAAAACAAACGAAGGATGAAATTATTAAAATGTGACTGAGGCTAAAAGGTATTTTAGAACTAAACTTAAGACTAAAACTAAATCTCAAATAGCTGCCAAAATGAATGCTAGCACACTGTTCAGCTAAAATAGTGTTCAAATATTTAATAAATGACAATATGATTACATTTCACATGATCACTTAAAGGCACTGCATGGTCATATTGTGTAAGGGATCAACGCTGACAATCTGTACATTACTTTGGAAATGTAAATTCTTTTAAGGTAATGTACAGAACGAAGGCATTTATCCCACTTATAACACAGTTGTCATAGAAAACAATACTAAGGCACACGTTTACTGGTAGAAATATATATTTTTCGTAGATATTTTCATTTATATAAGCAAATTCATACTTGGTCATCTTTTGGTTGCTAGAGATGCGACCCAGTCGTTTGTTAGATTAGTTCGATATTTATGGACGGGTCCCAGTCGTTCGTTCATTGTGTTCCGTTGCTCACTGGCAACGTTCTTATCCCTTCCTTGCTAGCTAGACAGCTAGGTAGCTACAGCTAACACAGTTAAAAATGAGCTGATAATGCCTGAATTTGCCTGACATAGCTAGAAAAGTTTGCCTTCTTGTAAATTGGTAAAACTAGAAACATGGTAGGATTTGACAGGATAGTGTCACTTGCATCATGACTGCAACAGTAGGGACCAGAGAAATTCATGTTAATCTCTTACCACGCTAGGTCATCAGATGCTCCAAAAAAATACACCCCCGGTCAAAAGTTTGGAATATTACTCATTCAAGGGTTTTTCTTTATTTGCACTATTTTTACATTGTTGAATAAAAGTGAAGACATAAAAACTATTACATAACACATATGGAATCATGTAGTAACCAAAAAAGTGTTAAACAATTCCAAATATATTTTGTATTTGAGGTTCTTCAAATAGCCACCCTTTGCCTTCATGACAGCTTTGCACACTCTTGGCATTCTCTCAACCAGCGGTAGTAGCGGTAGTAGTGGTTTCTTTGCAGCAATTCGACCACGAAGGCCTGATTCACACAGTCTCCTCTGAACATCAACTGTTCAGAGGAGACTGTGTGAATCAGGCCTTCATGGTCGAATTGCTGCAAAGAAACCACTACTAAAGGACACCAATAAGAAGAAGAGACTTGTTTGGGCCAAGAAACACGAGCAATGGACATAAGACCGGTGGAAATGTGTCCTTTGGTCTGTTACTTGAACTCTGTGAAGCATTTATTTTGGGCTGAAATCAACTCTAATGAACTTATCCTCTGCAGTAGAGGTATTTCTGGGTCTTCCATTCCTGTGGCGGTCCTCATGAAGCTGGTTGAGAGAATGCCATGAGTGTTCAAAGCTGTCATCAAGGCAAAGGGTGCCTATTTTGAAGAATCTCAAATATAAAATAAATTTTGATATGAGTAATATTCCAAAATTTTGTCCCCCAGTGTTATGTCTGTGCAAAAACAAATAAATGCTAGCTAGCCAACTAGGTACGTGTTTACAATATATCCAATTATGGTTTGTGTGGTTGTTGGTTTACCTTTCTGTAACTTTGTAGCAAGTAGAATCTGCGTGTGTAAGCGCTTATAAAGTCATGATGGTGTCCCGATATTTTTTCCAACTGTCCCAATATCTTTTCACAACTGTCCCGTTATCTGGTTTTAATGTCCATTCTAGAGTGCCCTTCTAGCCAATCAGAAATGAGCATTCACCAACGCTGTGGTATAATCTGTTTTAATTTAATCCTTAATCACTATGATAAATATAATAGTTTTTCTTGAGTGTATTTTTAAGAGAGCTGAGATTTACTACAGGTGAAATCAGTCATTCATACAGACATGGTGACATAGCAGGAAGATTGGAACGCTGTGAACAAAGAGGTAGTGAGTTCAAATCCCAGATGAGGCATTTTACTGTAATCATTTTACTGTAATAATTACTGTATTTGTAAACATATGAAATATATGTAAGTTGAAACCACTGTATGTTAAAAGGTGTGTGCGTATACCATAAGTACTCACAAGTAAACCAACAAGTGTAAACCTCCAGGAGACCACGACACAATGTCATTGGGACATAACTGTGACCTAAACAAAAACTCTTAAGGGACCATGGCTACTTTAGATGTCTTAATGACTCATTATTATTTGCAGGGAACTATTGCAGGTGGCATGTTAAATACTAGGGCTTACAGATTCATCCAGGTCTATCCATGTGTGTCTATGACTGTGCATGTGTGTGCATTTCGATGTGTGCTTGTGAGTATCTATGTATGAGTATTCCTGTATGATGAGTTTGTTTGTGATGTAATTGGCAGTGGGTGGTGGTACAGTGCCTTGACACTCCTTGACCTTTCCAACAGTTTGTTGTGTTGCTGCCTGAATTTAAAATGGATTACATTGAGATTGTTTTTTGTCACTGGGCTTCACACAATAGCCCATAATGTTAAAGTGGGAGTATGTTTTTCCAATTTTTTTTTTTTTACAAATGAATAAAAAATGAAAAGCTGTACCCCTTTGTTATTGCCTAAATAAGTTCAGGAGTACAAATGTGCTTAACAAGTCACATAGATAGATAGATAGATAGATAGATAGATAGATAGATAGATAGATAGATAGATAGATAGATAGATAGATAGATAGATAGATAGATAGATAGATAGATAGATAGATAGATAGATAGATAGATAGATACTTTATTGATCCCAGAGGGGAAATTTCTTTGTCAAGCAGCTACGAAAAAAACACAGGGCAGGTGCAAAATGCCAGAACAAAAATACACAAAACACAGATAGACGAAACATACATAGAGCGATACATAGAGCGGCACAGATGAGAGTGTTGACGAGGACAAGGCTGGAGATCACTCTGTCATGCTGATTGAGTCAGAATAACAGACTGGAAGCTTTAAAAGGAGGGTGGTGCTTGAAATCATTGTTCTTCCTCTGTCAACCATGGTTACCTGCAAGGAAACACATGCCATCATCATTGCTTTGCACAAAAAGGGCTTCACAGGCAAGGATATTGCTGCTGGTAAGATTAAACCTAAATCAACCATTTATCGGATCATCAAGAACTTCAAGGAGAGAGGTTCAATCGTTGTGAAGAAGGCGTCAGGGCCGTCTCCTAAAGTTGATTCAGCTGCGGGATCGGGGCACCACCAGTGCAGAGCTTGCTCAGGAATGGCAGCAGGCAGGTGTGTGCACATTGAGGCGAAGACTTTTGGAGGATGGCCTGGTGTCAAGAAGGGCAGCAAAGAAGCCACTTCTCTCCAGGAAAAACATCAGGGACAGACTGATATTCTGCAAAAGGTGCAGGGATTGGACTGCTGAGGACTAGGGTAGAGTCATTTTCTCTGATGAATCCCCTTTCCGATTGTTTGGGCTATCCGGAAAACACCTTGTCCGGAGAAGACAAGGTGAGTGCTACCATCAGTCCTGTGTCATGCCAACAGTAAAGCATCCTCAGACCATTCATGTGTGGGGTTGCTTCTCAGCCAAGGGAGTGGGCTCACTCACAATTTTGCCTAAGAACATAGCCATGAATAAAGAATGGTACCAACACATCCTCCAAGAGCAACTTCTCCCAACCATCCAAGAACAGTTTGGTGACGACCAATGCCTTTTCCAGCATGATGGAGCACCTTGCCATAAGTCAAAAGTGATAACTAAGTGGCTCGGGAACAAAACATCAACAATTTGGGTCCATGGCCAGGAAACTCCCCAGACCTTAATCCCATTGAGAACTTGTGGTCAATCCTCAAGAGGCGGGTGGACAAACAAAAACCCACAACTTCTGACAAACTCCAAGCATTGATTATGCAAGAATGGCCTGCCATCAGTCAGGATGTGGCCCAGAAGTTAATTGACAGCATGCCAGGGCGGATTGCCAGGGCGGATTGCAGAGGTCTTGAAAAAAAAGGGTCAACACTGGAAATATTGACTATTTTCATAAACTGAATGTCATTGTCAATGAAAGCCTTTGATACTTGTAATTATACTTCAGTGTACCATAGTAACTACTGACATAAAGATCTAAGAACACTGAAGCAGAGAACTTTGTGGAGACCAATACTTGTGTCATTCTCAAAACTTTGGACCACGGCTGTACACTATACATTGGTGGATGGTGCATGGTTAACTATACTATACAGGTTGATGGCAGATAAATACTTAAATAGCTAAAAGTGCATATGATATAATTGAGGGTATTAATAGTTTACTTAATATACAGACTGGTTAAATGAACAGGTACATGAACGTTCCAGCCTGTTGTCCATATGGACTCCCAGGAACTTGTATGACCCAACCATTTCCACATCCATCCCCTGTATAGGGACTGCAGTCAGTTGGGCCTTGGTTCTCCTGAAGTCCACCACCATCTTCTTTGTTTTGCTGATGTTGAGCTGAAGGTGGTTCTGCTCACACCACAACACAAAGCCATTGATTGCGCTCCTGTACTCCTCCTCCTGCCCACCCCTGATGCACCCTACAATTGTGGAGTCATTCGAGAACTTCTGTAGGTGGCATGTTTCAGAGTTATATCTGAAGTCTGAGGTCTAGAGGGTGAACAGGATGGGGGACAGGACCGTTCCCTGGGGGGCCCCTGTGTTGCTCACTGCCCGTTCTGACACACAGCTCTGTTGTCAAATAAATTGTGGCCTACCGGTCAGGTATTCTGTGACCCAGGACACTAAGGGTGCTTCCACTTTCATCCTCTTCATCTTCTCACCCAGTAGCAGGGGCTGAATGGTGTTGAAGGCACTGGAGAAGTAAAAAAACATAACCCTCACAGTGCAACCTGCGTTGTCCATAACAAGTTGCATGGACTCACTCTGTGTGCGTTAATAGTGCTTAACATAATTTTTGAATAACTATCGTACCCCACACATACAATTATCTCTAAGGTCCCTCAGTCAAGCATTGAATTTCAAACACAGATTCAACCACAAAGACCAGGGAGGTTTTCCAATGCCCCGCAAAGAAAAGCACCTATTGGTAGATGGATAATAAAACGCAGACATTGAATATCCCTTTGAGCATGGTGAAGTTATTAATTACACTTTGGATGGTGTATCAATACTCGCAGTCACTATAAAGATACAGGTGTCCTTCCTAACTCAGTTGCCAGAGAGGAAGGAGACCACTCAGGGATATCACCATGAGGCGAATGGTGACTTTAAAACAGTTACAGAGCTGAATGGCTGTGATAGGAGAAAACTGAGGATGGATCAACAACATTGTAGTTACTCCACAATACTAACCTAATTGACAGAGTGAAAAGAAGGACACCTGCACAGAATAAAAATAGGTGCAACTCATGCCAAACCATATCATAACACAGCCTACATCGTTGTCACCACATTAGCTACAGTAACGTCATAGTCAGAATAGCTAATCATTTTTTAAAAAGTTATTACAAATTGAAAAGTTATTACAGGCTCTATGTGCGATGGAAGGAGATATTAGTCATTCAGTCTCTCCAGACGATTCCTCTAGACCATCTCTTCCCTGACCTTCTAGTCTCTGTCTAGAGCAGTGGTCACCAACCGGTTGATTGCGATCAACTGGTCGATCTTCAAGGCATTCCTAGTCGATCACCAACATTTCTGTAGAAAAGCCAATGATAAAGACTTGCAGTCCTTTTTCAATTGTTTTTGCGCTGTTGGTGGGAGGTGCACTTGATTCAGAAGCCCTGCGCACCAGTTAGGCAAACCATTTAATTTGTGGGAGATCTGTGGCTAAATCGAGTTTGCCCGCTGCACTGGCCAATCGGATAGCTCAAATCACTGTGCCCACAGCTTCCACGACCTCGACCACAGCAAAGTTTGCTACTAGCCTATGTGAGATTTCATAACTGTTAAAACCATGGCAAGAGAGAGACTGTCAAAAAATACAGCAAAGAGCTGCTGTTTTTATGAGTTCCTGTCTAAGTTTTTATTCAACACTGTCAACACTGTTTTTATTCAACACTATTACAAAACATAAATGCCTTTCTCCCTACTTCCACTCGGCTGCAGCTGCAATGAATGAGTAGCCAAGTGTATTGATAGCCCTGTATTTTTATTATTATTAGCAGCTCATCGTGTCTATTTTAATATTAAGGAATATTTAACTTTCTCTGGTCATAGGAACAACATTAATTTGTTCATGAGGCAGATGGAATGCGACTCGAGTTTAGCCATCAGGTGGAAGACTCTCTCTGGTCAGTATCACTGTAGGAAAGGAAGGAGAGAGAAGTGACCGTGAGAGGTGGACCCTCTACTGCTCTCTCTGTCCGCTAAAACTAATGGCGTGTTCAAAACAACTGGGAACTGGGAACTCTGAAATCTCTGACGTCAGTGCGTTCAAGACAACTGGGAACTCTAAAATGTTTTTGTTTTGAACGGTTATGCAACTCGGAATTCTAAGTCAGAAACTCTGGCATCTTTCTAGAGCTCTTTCCGACCTGAAGATCAGAGACGTCATGATTTGACCTTGTTTTTTTCCCCAGTTCCCAGTTGTCTTGAAAGCACCATGACCATCAGATGCAGTTACCATTAGTCCAATAAAACAACAATTATTTGCAAATATTTCAATTATAATATGGTTTGAGAAGAACAATATTGGCAGGCCAGGCATATAGCCAGTATGTTGTGATTATGTACTGCACAAACTTAATTCTTACGGAACTGTTTTTATTAGATGAATGTAGAAAATGTTAAGTAATGTTTTTAAAAAATCTGAGCGGGAGATCTCGGCTTGCTTTTTGACTGCTAAAGTGATCTTGACTCTCAAAAGGTTGGTGACCACTGGTCTAGAGTGAAGATTTTGTAGCGTTGGGCTGGGTCGTGTTCAGAAGGCACGAAGCGGGAGAACATGTTATCAAACGGAGGAGTTGGTTCTTGTCCAATGAGATCATACATCTGTTAAGAAACTCTGCTGTCTCTCTCTATCTCTCTCTCTTTCTCTCTCTCTCTCTCTCTCTTTCTCTCTCTCTCTCTTTCTCTCTTTCTCTCTCTCTCTCTCTCTCTCTCTCTCTCTCGTTCTTTCTCTGCTGAGGTCTCAGTCGTGACACTCTTGTTTTGAACTCCCAACCCCCCAGCAGGGAACAGTGGTTTGGTGTTCTATCCCAGTTACACGCTATCCCTCTGTCATCTTATCTCTCCTACAGAGATGAATGAGTTCAATGGGTCTGATTCCCACTGATTCCCACTCACACACTTACACGCTCACGCTTGCACGCTCGCACACACACACATAAACACACACACTCCTCTTCACACACACTCTTCTTTCATCTTGGTAAGTGTGACAATGTGCATGATTAATTAGTTTGAGGGCTAGACTGTTGAGCTTGTGATACTTGTTCTCTCTGGCTCAGTGCAGTAGGGACTGTTGAGACTGTGACACTTGTTATGACCATGGGTGATAAGATGTTACCCGTCTGACTGAGCTTTGATCTGGTCACACACTTCTGGGGAGTCCACACACATCCCCATGAATTAGCCTCCTAAAGGGCTCTGTAAATGGAGAACTGAGTGGGAGACAGAGAGCTGTGTGTGTGTGTGTGTGTGTGTGTGTGTGTGTGTGTGTGTGTGTGTGTGTGTGTGTGTGTGTGTGTGTGTGTGTGTGTGTGTGTGTGTGTGTGTGTGTGTGTGTGTGTGTGTGTGTGTGTGTGTGTGTGTGTGTTTGTGTCCGCAACCACACGTGTGAAATGTGTTTGAGATGTGTCAAGTGAAGAGTCATGTATGTGCTTTTTTTGCTGTCACTATAAATGTGTGTGATCTGTTTCACTTGCATCCAGAAAATCAGCATTTGTTCTGTGAAAGTTCCAAGAACATTAGTTAGGTTACTGCAAATGTTCTAATAACACAAAAACTGTCCAGTCGTGTTGACGATTATAGAATCTTTGTATAAAACGTTAGCCTGATGTTGCAAGAATGTTCCTAGAAAACATTTAATCTGTTATTTAAAGGTTCCCAGAATGTTTTATTAGGTTGTGGCAACAGTCTGGTGGGAACATTGTGGGGACATCACAAAATATAAGTTCCCAAAACATAAAAGCTGTCTAGTTGTGCGGACAATTCAACAACGTTGAAAAAACATTCACCTGATGAGAGAATGCCATGAGTGTGCAAAGTTGTCATCAAGGCAAAGGGTGGCTACTTTGAATAATCTCAAATATAACATATATTTTGATTTGTTTAACACTTTTTCGGTTACTACATGATTCCAAATGTGTTATGTCATCACTTCAAAAAAATAAAAATACAAACTTAAATGAGTAATATTCCAAACTTTTGGCCCCCAGAGTATATACAGTTGGGTCAAATTGTTTAACTTGTGTCAAACGTTTCGGGTAGCCTTTCACAAGCTTCCCACAATAAGTTGGGTGAATTTTGGCCCATTCCTCCTGACAGAACTGGTGTAACTGAGTCAGGTTTGTAGGCCTCCTTGCTTGCACATGCTTTTTCAGTTCTGCTCACACATTTTCTATAGGATTGAGGTCAGGGCTTTGTGATGGCCACTCCAATACCTTGACTTTGTTGTCCTTAAGATATTTTGCCACAACTTTGGAAATATGCTTGGGGTCATTTGGAGGACCCATTTGCGACCAAGCTTTAACTTCCTGACTTATGTCTTGAGATGTTGCTTCAATATATAAAATTTTTTCCCTCATGATGCCATCTATTTTATGAAGTGCACCAGCCCTCCTGCAGCAAAGCACCCCCACAACATGATGCTGCCACCCCTGTGCTTCACGGTTGGGATGGTATTCTTCAGCTTGCAAGCCTCCCCCTTTTCCCTCCAAACATAATGATGATCATTATTGCCAAACAATTCTATTTTTGTTTCATCAGACCAGAGGACATTTCTCCAAAAAGTACGATCTTTGTCCCCATGTGCAGTTGCAAACCGTAGTCTGGCTTTTTATGGCGGTTTTGGAGCAGTGGCTTCTTCCTTGCTGAGCAGCCTTTCAGTTTATATAGGACTTGTTTTACTGTGGATATAGATACTTTTGTACCTGTTTCCTCCAGCATCTTCACAATATCCTTTGCTGTTGTTCTGGGATTGATTTGCACCTTTCGCACCAAAGTACGTTCATCTCTAGGAGACAGAATGCGTCTCCTTCCTGAGCGGTATGATGGCTGCGTGGTCCCATGGTGTTTATACTTGCGTACTATTGTTTGTACAGATGAACGTGGTACCTTCAGGCGTTTGGAAATTACTCCTAAGGATGAACCAGACTTGTGGAGGTCTACAATTTTTTTCTGAGGTCTTGGCTGATTTCTTTAGATTGTCCCCTGATGTCGAGCAAAGAGGCACTGAGTTTGAAGGTAGGCCTTGAAATACATCCACAGGTACACCTCCAATTGACTCGAATTATGTCAATTAGCCTATCAGAAGCTTCTAAAGCCATGACATCACTTTCTAGAATTTTCCAAGATGTTTAAAGGCACAGTCAACTTAGTGTATGTAAACTTCTGACCCACTGGAATTGTGATATAGTGAATTATAAGTGAAATAATCTGTCTGTAAACAATTATTGGAAGAATTACTTGTGTCATGCACAAAGTAGATGTCCTAACCGACTTGCCAAAACTATAGTTTGTTAACATGAAATGTGTGGAGTGGTTGAAAAATGAGTTTTAATGAAGTCAAGTGTATGTAAACTTCCTTCTTCAACTGTATATAAAAACTGAAATATCACATTTACACAAGTATTCAGACCCTTTACTCAGAACTTTGTTGAAGCACCTTTGGCAGCGATTACAGCCTCGAGTCTTCTTTGGTATGATGCTACAAGCTTGACACACCTGTATTTGGGGAGTTTCTCTGCAGATCCTCTCAAGCTCTGTCAGGTTGGATGGGGAGTGTCATTGCACATCTATTTTCAGGTCTCTCCAGAGATGTTTGATCGAGTTCAAGTCTGGGCTCTGGCTGGGCCACTCAAGGACATTCAGAGATTTGTCCCGAAGCCTCTCCTGTGTTCTCTTGGCTGTGTGCTTAGGGTTGTTGACCTGTTGGAAGGTGAACCTTCGCCCTAGTCTAAGGTCCTGAGGTTTCCGTCAAGGATCTCTCTGTACTTTGCTCCGTTCATCTTTCCCTCGATCCTGACTAGTCTCCCAGTCCCTGTCGCTGAAAACCATTGCCACAGCATGATGCTGCCACCACCATACTTCACCATAGGGATGGTGCCACGTTTCCTCCAGACGTGACACTTGGCATTCAGGCCAAAGAGTTCAACCTTGGTTTCATCAGACCAGAAAATCTTGTTTCTTATGGTCTGAGAGTCCTTTAAGTGCCTTAAGGCAAACTCCAAGCGGGCGGTCATGTGCCTTTTACTGAGGAGAGGCTTAGGTCTGGCCACTCTACCATAAAGACCTGATTGGTGGAGTGCTGCATGGGATGGTTGTCCTTCTGGAAGGTTTTCCCATCTCTAGAGAGGAACTCTGGAGCTCTATCAGAGTGACCATCGGGTTCTTGATCACCTTCCTGACCAAGACCCTTCTCCCCGATTAATCAGTTTGGCCGGGTGGCCAGCTTTAGGAGAGTCTTGGTGGTTCCAAACGTCTTTCTTTTAAGAATTTTTATTTCACCTTTATTTAACCAGGTAGGTCAGTTGAGAACAAGTTCTCATTTGCAACTGCGACCTGGCCAAGACAAAGCAAAGCAGTGCGACAAAAACAACAACACAGAGTTACATAGTAAACAAACATAGTCAAAAACAAAATAGAAAATCTATATACAGAGTGCAAAATGTAGTGCAAAATGCAATAAGGTTAGGAGGTAGGACAATAAATAGACCATAGTGGTGATATAAATTACAGATTAGCATTAACACAGGAATGAAGGATGTGCAAATGATGATGTGCAAATAGAGATACTGGAGTGCAAGATTAGCGAAAATAATACAAATAAATATGGGGATGAGGTAGTAGGGTGGGCTATTTACAGAAGGGCTATGTACAGGTGCAGTGATCAGAATGATGGAGGCCACTGTGTTCTTGGGGACCTTCAATGCTGCATTTCTGTTTAAAAACCTGTTTTCGCTTCGTCCTTATGGGTTATTGTGTATATATTGTTTTATTTCACATAATATTCCATTTATGTTCACATAATATACATTTTACTTTGTCTTGGAGGTCCTTAAAACAGTTCAATAAGTTTGACATAATATTACCATAACATTCTCATGTAGCGCCTTAAAACACAAAACAACAGACACCAATTATGTTTTCCACCAGATTTAATGCCAATTCACATTTCAGGAATGTATTGTAGGTGATATAGCAACATAGCATTCATAGGACATTTTACCAGCATTTACTCATTCAAACACAACAAAATATTTTACTCTTCATATGTTGAAAATATGCACATATGGGGTTAGAACCTGCAATGTTTGGTTCTCAATTCAAGTCTTTTACCCTTTGGTCATACATGAATTCCATGCTTCCTTTTCAGCATTCTTAGACATAGCCCAGGGAAATACTGGTAACTGTGTTGTTCACCATCACTTCACTCATCCTCTTCATATGCTGCTGGACCCATATTTACAAGGTTTACAAGACTATGAGCGCTGATCTAGGATCAGATAATGAGAAATAAGACAAGGGGGACCGTCTTAAAGTAGGAATTAAATCGTGTGCGTTTTGAATAAGACAAGGGGGACTGTCTTAGAGTAGGAATTAAATCATGTTTTTAATACGTTGAACAGTCCATTTTTACACATGACATTTTTTTACAGTTAGTCTAAATTCTGCATTTAAGAATGGATTTATAAATCTGGACAAACAAAAGACATCCTCTCTTTTAGTAGATTCTTGTTTTGAAACTGCCGCTCTATGTATCATGTACCGTGTATCTGTCTTTTGTGTACTTTCGTTGTGGCATTTTGCACCTGCCCTGTGTTTTGTTGTAGCTGCTTGACAATGAAATTTCCCCCCCAGGGGATCAATAAAGTACCTATCTATCTATCTATCTATCTATCTATCTATCTATCTATCTATCTATCTATCTATCTATCTATCTATCTATCTATCTATCTATCTATCTATCTATCTATCTATCTATCTATCTATCTATCTATCTATCTATCTATCTATCTATCTATCTATCTATCTATCTATCTATCTATCTATCTATCTATCTATCTATCTATCTATCTATCTATCTATCTATCTATCTATCTATCTATCTATCTATCTATGATTAAAGAATATGCAGGCTAGAATCTGCAATCTTCAGCTCTGCAGCCAAATCATTAAACCTCTGCACCACCAGGGGATTTTTTTCAGTCTAATTATGGTCAATCGGGACACAGCACAACATTTCTGAGTCATTAAAATGGTCCCATCCTCTTCATATGTGTACACTGTATTTTAAGATTTTCTTTCTTCATCACGTGATGAAATTGTGTCTTATGAAATGGGATTTTAGTTGGATAGAGCTTTATTTAAATAACATGTATTCATATGCTTCTTAAATACAGGCTCAGAAACGTCAAACCAGACTGAACAAAAATATAAATGCAACATGTAAAGGGTTTGTTCCATGTTTCATGAGATTAAATAAAAGATTCCAGAAATGTGCCATACGCACAAAAAACTAATTTCTCTCAGATTTTGTGAACAAATTTGTTTACATCCCTGTTAGTGAGCATTTCTCCTTTGCCAAGATAATCCATCCACCTGACAAGTCTGACATATCAAGAAGCTGATTAAATAGAATGATCATTACACAAGTGCACCTTGTGCTGGGGACAATAAAAGGCCACTCTAAATGTGCAGTTATGTCAAACAACACAATGCCACAGATGTCTCAGGTTTTGAGGGTGCATGCAATTGGCATGCTGACTTCAGGGATGTCCACTAGAGCTGTTTCCAGAGAATGTAATGTTAATTTCTCGACCATAAGCCGCCTCCAATGTTGTTATTGAAAATTTGGCAGTATGTCCAACTGGCCACACAACTGCAGACCACGTGTATGGCATTGTGGGCGAGCGGTTTGCTGATGTCAACGTTGTGAACCGAGTGCCCTATGGTGGTTGTGGGGTTATGGTATGGGCAGTTATAAGCTACGGACAATGAACATAATCGCATTGTATCGATGGCAATTGGAATGCACAGAGATACCGTGACGAGATCCTGAGGGCCATTCTCGTGCCATTCATCCGCCACCATCACCTCATGTTTCAGCATGATAATACACAACCCCATGTAGCAAGGATCTGTACACAATTCCTGGAAGCTGAAAATATCCCAGTTCTTCAATTGCCTGCTGTCAGGCTCTGGCCATAGAGAAGCAATAGGCTTCTCTATGTAGCTATGGTCAGAGTCTGACAGTGTCATTCTTTTCTGTTTCTTTGTGGGTTTTGGGTGGATCTCTAATTAGAGGCAGCTGCTACCCGTTGTCTCTAATTAGGGATCCAATATATGTTGAGTCTGTCCCTCACGCGGGTGTGGGTTGTTATCAATATATGTATCGTTATATGTCGCAGGTCACAAGTAGGTGTATTACGTTGTTTTTGTGTACCCGTGGTTTTGTTTGTATAGTTCGTCATTTGGTGTAAATAAATGTCGAACTATGAATGCGCTGCGCCTTGGTCTCGCTCACTACCGACTCGTGACACCTGCATACTCACCAGACATGATAAATTGATAACGTTTGGGATGCTCTGGATCAACATGTACGACAGCATGTTCCAGTTCCGGCCAATATCCAGCAACTTCACACAGCCATTGATGAGGAGTGGGGCAACATTCTACAGGCCACAATCAGCCTGATCAACTCTATGTGAAGGAGATGTGTCTTGCTGCATCAGGCCAATGGTGGTGGCAACAGATACTGACTGGTTTACTGATCCACACCCCTACCTTTTTTTTAAAGGTATCTGTGACCAACAGATGCATATCTTTATTCCCAGTCATGTGAAATCCATAGATTAGGGCCTAATTTATTTATTTAAATTGACTGATTTCCATATAGTGTATGAACTGTTACTCAGTAAAATCATTGAAATTGTAGCATGTTTCGTTTATATTTTTGTTCAGTATAAATGAAACACATACAAATGCATGCAATAGCATTCAGAAAAATTATGATAAATAATAAATATACAAAAACAAATTGTTTTGGGAACCTATCTCTTGCAATGCACCCACACTGTTCCCACAACCTAATTAAATGTTCTAGGAACCTTTAAAGAACTCAGAATGGCTGTTCTGTCAACATTATTGTAAGATTAAAGAACTTTATACAAAAATGAATCTGCATGGCTGGACAGTTTTGTGTTATGACAACATTTTCCACATCCTAAGGAATATTCTGGGAATTTGTACAGAACCAATTTGGGTTACTGGGAAAACATTATTGGTACATTGTGTTATTACATTACCTGGAAACCTAATGATAACGTTTAGGGAATGTTCTGTTACAGATGTTGTACGTTTTAGTAAATGTAAAGGATATTTCATTTAAAACATAAAAGAGATCAGACCCAATCTATAAATGTTTGGTAATCTTAGCTAATGTTTTGGGAATGTTCCCAGTTTGCTGGGCAATGTGTGTGTGTGTCTGAGTACAGACTGGCTGGCTGGAGGGGTGTGGGAGTCTGGGGACTGTCAGGGCAGCAGATACAAGCCGAGCAGCAGCAGAAGTGCAAATTAAAAGTCAGTGAAGCGCTATAGGGGAACACGATGCAGACTGCTAATGCTGGGGCCCTGCACAGCTAGCCTGCTATCACACTGATAATGTTAGGGCATCGCTAGCCAACTACTACATTGGTAATATCAGGGCAGTGCTAGCCAGCTAACACTGAGTCATGGCAGGACAGAGCACTGGGGGGTTACAAGGAGAAGAACATGAGGTTGGGGGAAGAGAGAGAGGGAAGAAGAAAAGACTGAGAAAGAGCAAGAAATAGGCCAATAAGGAGAGAGAGACTTTTATGGAGATATAGTTCTATTGGTACAGTCAGTGTTGTCTCATAACCTTAATGCTCCAAACGCTGTCTTGCCCAGGACTGGCTGAGCTGGAATCATTTATAAAAATAAATCATGTAAATATAGACACCCACACTGCACTGAGGGAGCCAGGCAGGAGGCAGACCACATCCACACAGGCAACATGCTGCATTCACACACAGTATGAGGAGACTGCCCATTAGACGTTGATCCAAGGTCAGTTTTGTGTTCCCCACGCCGCTAATGTTAAGGTTAACGTTGTGTGAGGGTAAACTGATCATAGATCTGGGCACATTTAAACCAATCTATTCGTTCACACAAACAATGGATGAGATGTTGAACCAAGATTCTGTCATTAACAACCTGTCACACGAGTAGCCGTACCCACACTGTAAACCCCAGTGTCCTGGCTCACTCAGTTCCCAAACTGGCAACTCATAGTGCCACGTACATAATAATGCTCAGCTCCTCTCCTCCAGTCTTCCCTGTAACTCTTCCCTAGATCATTGCTGTAATGAGAATGTATTCTCTGTCAGCTTACCTGTTAAGTGAAGGTCGACGGCAGCAGACTCGACACAGACAATCTCATTAAACTTGAACTTTAACTGTTTCAGATAGATTCAGAGAGGACCTCTGCTATGGCAGCAAAGTTAGGCTGTACTTCTAAAAGCTTTTTTTGGGAGCGAGTAACCTTTCGAAATTATATTTGTAATTTCTTTGACACAGCTTTTGCCTCACGGAATCCAACTGGGGTTTCCCTAAAACCAAGGAAGGCCTTTTGAATAATGGATACAGCTAAGGATTTTCAAGTTATTGGGCAGAAATACTTATTTCTAAAGAACTTTATGCTGAGTCCAGCTTTGGGGGTCTTGGCTCCTAACTATTAAAATGTCATGGGGAGAAAGTAAGATCTCCCTAGATGAGTGAACATTTCTCTGAAACAACCATGCATTCTGAATATGATGTATGACCAATATCGTTTGTGGAGATGCTCCTTTGTCAAATCTACAGGAGCCTAAGTCAGACCAGATATGTCTTTTCAGAGTTGCTGATGATCAATCAGTCACCCAAAACACAGTGTGCGTTCTTCCCTAAGCCTGTTAGTCTTCCGCCTTGAACATTGATGTCTAGATCTCTGCCTGTTAGTCTACCACCTTGAAGACTGATGTGTACATATCTGCCTGTTAGTCTGCCACCTTGAACATTGATGTCTACATATCTGCCTTTTAGTCTACCACCTTGAACACTGATGTCTAAATCTTGCCTTCCTGCCTTCCTGCCTTCCTTTCTCCTTGTTAAGCCATGAGCCGTGTTCTTTTGAAGGATCTCTTCTCCTAACCCAACCAGCATGTGCTTCAGATTGCCGTAACAATGCACTTAGCATCAACACACTTCAATCAGACTTAATATATTGTATCTCAAAGCTGCAGTTTCTCCTCTCATGTGTGTCTGTGAGAGCTGAGAGGCCCTATAGAACACTGGACTCTGTCGCTGCAGATGTAAAACTGCCTACTTCAGATATAACTCTTAGTTGAGTAGTGATTGTTAGTTACGGTAGCTAGTTCCTCCTACCTCCTTCAGAGATGGCCATCTCTACATTCAAGAGTAAATGTATAATTTTTTCAAGGTCGATCCACGCAACACTTCCTACAACACTATGTCCACCACGCCGACACATCTTTCTACAGTATTAAATGCAGCACTTAAAAAACGTTCTAGCTCGGCCAGACACATGTAACACCTCTTACACATCTCCAGGTTATTCACAGTGCTTCATTTCCTGTGCTTGTGACACACTCCCCCTCTCTGGGGAGTGAGCCAGAGTGTTAAAGAGAGAGAGGGAGGGAGGGAGGGAGGGAGAGAAAGATTCAGGACAGGGTGACCGGAGACAGGGAGCAACAGGAAATGATCTTAACTGCTGCCAGCTACATCGATTCCCCCTTCCTCTCTCTCTCTCTTTCTCCCTTTCTCTCTCTCTCTCTCCCTTTCACTCTCTCTCTCTCTCGCTCTCTCTCTTTCTCTCACTCTCTAAATACTTTGAGAGAAGGGTTTTCCACAGGGACCCCGGAGGCGCCGATAGCCGGCCCGCTCTGGAGGTCACAGTGTCTGGGTAGGGTCTCGGGAGGGGAGGGGGGGGGGGAGGGGGGGGGGGGGAGTTGGACTAGGCCCGACACATATGTCTCTATTTCAGCCGTATCTGAGATCCTGCTGGGCAAGACAGAGGCTGAGATATCATGCATTATTATCCGGTGGCAAGCTGTTTCAAGGTTAAGAGAGTGTTATCTTGACTATGTATTATAGATACAGTATGTTGTTTTACAGTGTTGTGGGCTTCAGCCTAGCTCTACAGTAAGTGCTTCTCTGCTTTTGCTTTAATACATGTTAATAAAAGAGGTCCACTGCTAACCTATTTAATGTGATAACCACAGAGTTGACAATATTTTATTCTTACACAGCTGTCATAATCCTTTTTAAAATCGGGTGATAAAATCTTTAGGAAAATAGAGAAGAATGCAACAGCCCTGCCATAGAAAAAAATAAATACATTTTTAACCATTGGTTTGTCATGAGATAATATGTTTTGTTTACAGTAATCACTCATTTGTCCCCAAAGATGAGATGTCATGCACTTATTTCATCCTGAGCAGCACATATACCATGATGTTGGATATAACTCAACACCCTGCCGTTGGCATTGTGTGAGAGGCTTTTCTGCTGTGGGAGCTATAAATGGTGCAGCAGAATTGTGTCCTCTGGAGGACCTCTGATATCAGGGGCCAGAGGTCACGGGGCTACATCTGGGGATCTGGTGTCAGGGCATTCCACATATGCTGATTTATGAACACAGACACACACACACACACACACAGACACACAGACACACACACACACACACACACACACACACACACACACACACACACACACACACACACATACACACACACACACACACACACAGAGATGCTGAGAACCTCCATCCACAGATTAAGTCACTATTGGTATCTACCCTTCCCAGCACTCTACAGTGCGGAGGTAGATTTTAAATCATGGATGAAAATGACCCCCAGCAAAATAAACTTGTCGTCATCTTGAAAGGTCAGACGTGTTTTCTTCCTGTTTCACCATTCATGAGAGGCAGAACACTCTGCAGTCCTGTCTTAACCAATATCAGACGTACGCACACACACACTTACCGGCAGGAAGCAACTCAGGGCAGGTGATGGTCAGTGTCTCTGGGAGACTGTTATAGTCCTGCTGTCTTCACTCAGTATACAGACAAGCTGTAGGTTTGTGTGTGTTAGATACATACACACACATATGCAAAGAAATATAACGAACAGAAATATAAACGTTAAGTTTTAGTCCCATGTTCCATGAGCTAAAATAATAGATCCCCAAAAGTTTTCCAGGCGCACAACAAACGTATTTCTCTCAAATTTGGTGCACAAACGTGTTTACATCCCTGTTAGTGAGCATTTCTCCTTTGCCAAGATAATCCATCCACCTGACAGGTGTGGCATATCAAGAAGCTGATTAAACAGCATGATCATTACACAGGTGCACCTTGTGATGGGGACAATAAAAGGCCACTCTAAAATGTGCAGTTTTTTGTGTCAAGTTTCAGAGAGCGTACAATTGGCATGCTGACTGCAGGAATGTCCACCGGAGCTGTTGCCAGAGAATTTAATGTTAGTTTCTCAGTACGTCCAACGGGCCTCACAACTGCAGACCATGTGTAACCACGCCAACCCAGGACCTTCCACCCACATCCAACTTATTCACCTGCGGGATCGTCTGAGACCAGCCACTCAACAGCTGATGAAACTGTGGGTTTTCACAACTGATGAATTTCTGCACAAACTGTCAGAAACCATCTCAGGGAAGCTCATCTGTGTGCTTGTCATCCTCACCAGTGTCTTGACCTGACTCCAGTTCGGTGTCGTAACCTAAAATCAGTGGGCAAATGCTCACCTTCGATGGCCGATGACATGCTAGAGAAGTGTGCTCTTCACAGATGTATCCCGGTTTCAACTGTACCGAGCAGATGGCAGACAGCGTGCATGGCGTGGTGTGGGAGAACGGTTTGCTGATGTCAACGTTGTGAGCAGAGTGCCTCATTGAAGAGGAGAGAGACAACATTCCACAGGCCACAATCAACAGCCTGATCAACTCTATGCGAAGGAGATGTGTCGCGCTGCATGAGGCAAATGGTGGTCACACCAGATACTGACTGGTTTTCTGATCCATGTCCCTATTTTTTTAATTGTTTTAATTTTATTTAACCTCTATTTAAGTCAGTTAAGAACAAATTCTTATTTACAATGATGGCCTACACCGGCCAAACCCGGACGACGCTGGGCCAATTATGTGTACAATATAGCCATCCCTCCTACAATCCACCTACTGCATGTATTGTTGATGAAGTGTTTTATTTACTCTACACACTACAGCCAGGAAGGAGAGTGAACAACCAATGGCCCAGTCCATGGCCCGGCTCAACAACGGCTCTGTGAACAAGGTCATGGTTGGTTCAGTCCAAATCCTGATGAACCCGGCTCAACAACGACCCAGTCAACATGATCCTGGTTGGTTCAGTCCAAAATCCTGATGAATACAACTCAACAACGACCCAGTCAACAAGATCCTGGTTTGTTCAGACCAAATCCTGATGAACCCGGCTCAACAACGACCCAGTCAATAACGTCCTGGTTGGTTCAGTCCCAATCCTGATGAACCCGGCTCAATAACGCCTCTGTCAACAAGGTCATGATTGGTTCGGTCCAAATTCTGATGAAGCCTGCTCAAACACACTCATCCCTGTCCAAACATTCCCATGGTTGTCTCCAGAGTTCTGAGCATCCCAGAGGCACGCTCTAAACTCTTAACTCTGTCAAATCTAGACTCTAAACACATCTGTGCTCTCTGTACTCTCATTGCCCCGCATGGTCAAATGTTGTACTTAGATTCGGTGTGTGTGTGGGGGGAGGTTATCGTGTGTGTGAGTGTGTGTGTGTCATATAAGTGTGTTTGTTTTTGAAAGTGTATATGTGTGTTTCCTTCAATTTGAATGTGGAAAACCCTCTAATCCTCTTTTATAGTTTAATCTGGTTGGTGCTTCCCCAGTGACTGACTGACAGCCAAGGTGCTGATTCAATACATAATGTATGACCAGAACAGTTTCTATTGGCTGTGTATGTGTGTGTGTGTGCGCTCGTATTGTATTTTGTGTTTGCATTAGCTCAGAAATAAAATGAGCAAGAGAGAGTAGAGAGAGAGAGACAGTAGAGAGAGAGAGAGAGAGAGAGAGAGAGAGAGTACTCTTTGTAAGTCAGATATATACAAGCCAAGTAGAATGTGAATGACAGTCTAACCATTTAAAGTGTGTATCAAGTGAGGTTGAGTCTGAATTCCATTTACCCTGGAGGAGATAAAATGGAATACTGCTACTGTGACAGTTCCATCTGTCTGAGGTGCTACATCTTACAGCTGTGGAATTGACGTGATACGAATTATATCATAAGGTGTTGAAATCAGGAGCGTAGCTTAGCAGTCCTTGGTCTTCCTGACTAAGTGTGGTAATGATCTCTTTACCTTTAATGTGTGTGTGTGTGTGTGTGTGTGTGTGTGTGTGTGTGTGTGTGTGTGTGTGATGTGATGACTCCGTTATATGATTCCAGTCACACTGCCAGTGCCTGTTGTCTCACGTTGCAATATCAGCCATCTCCATCTTCAAGCCTCTCTATCTCTGAATCAACAGGGAGGGATCAGGGTGTTTGTGTGTGTGTGTGTGTGTGAGGGTGTGTGTGTGAATGAATGAGTGAGTGTGTATGCAGGTGTGTGTGAGTGATATTCAGAGAGGTGTAGGATGTAGAATCCATCCAGAGCTCCCAATCTCCACAGTTCATCCCTTTTGTTTGATGTTCTCAGGGTTACTGGCAGGGACAGCTAACTCCCTCTGCTTTCTCATCATGGTGATGTTCTCAGGGTTACTGGCAGGGACAGCTAACTCCCTCTGCTTTCTCATCAAACACCTGCTAAAGAGATGGTTATTGCCAAGAAGACAGGAGATTTTAGAGCAGCCTGTGTGTGTGTGTGTGTGTGTGTGTGTGTGTGTGTGTGTGTGTGTGTGTGTGTGTGTGTGTGTGTGTGTGTGTGTGTGTGTGTGTGTGCGTATGGGTGTATGCATGCGTGGTCCTTGTGTGTGTCCCGTCGGCAGATGTCTAGGCCGAGCTAAAAGCTCTGTGGCCTCAGGCAGTCCTTCCCTCCTTAACGGAGCGTGACGACTTCGGAGGGACGGAGGGACAGAGGGACAGAGGGACGGAAGGACAGAGTGGCGGAGGGACAAAGGGACAGAGGGACGAAGGGACGGAAGGACAGAGGGACAGAGGGACGGAAGGACAGAGGGACGGAGGGATGGTAGACAATGAGAGATAGTGGTGAGAGAAGGAAAGAGAGATGCAACCACCAGGTGTCTGTCTGTGGGATGTGGTTTGGGAGCACTGTGAAGGACAAGGATCTGAATGTCAATTGGCAAAATTGTCCACCTCCCAAAAAGTACTATCAACCAACACTCCTACTCAGTCTGATTGAGAGGAGAGGAGCATACAGGAGAAAACTGTGAAAATGAGTGAGAGAAGAGAGGGAGGGAGCAGCAGAGATTTCTCCATCAATCAGACCCACACTCCACTCCAGTGTTAACTCAAACCCTCAGCTACAGCACACAAACATGCATGGACACACACACACACACACACACACACACACACACACACACACACACACACTGTGCATACTACCAAGATGGACCACCGCGTCCAGCTACCCTTTATACTAGTCTAGACCCAGTCATCCATGTTGTGTGAAGAGTGTGTGAGTGTGTGCGTGTGAGTGTGTGCTTGTGTGTGTGTGTGCATACGTGCGTGGCGTGTTGTTGAGGGCTGTTGAGAGCACTGCTGAGTGTGTTACCTCTCTTTGCTGCTCACTCTAGCCTGTAGAACCACTCTGGGCCCTCTCCTCTAGCCTGTAGAATCACCACTCTGGGCCCTCCCCTTCTGGCTGTAGAATTACCACACTGGGCCCTAGCAGACACTGATCTAGGGTCAGTTGTGTTTCCCCCCTCTTATGATTTGGGTTAAGATATGGAGAGGCTATAGCAGGTTCTAGATCAGTGCCCAAGGGAGGAACCTCTCCCTTCTAGAGTGCTGGTTCCATTACTGTTATCTGTAAGAATGTGTCAGAGTTCTGAGTTCCAATTACAGGAGCAGAGAGAGGAAGAGAGAGAAAGAGAGAGGAGGCAAAGGGAGGAAAAGAGAGGAATAGAGAGGAAGAGGTGTGCACTGATGGGTGACTCACCCCGAGGATCCACAATGGGCCACATTGTTCCACAGTGCTGCACACAGAAATGTAAGGGTCTGCACTGACTGCACATATTGGACAGATTTTACTCTGATACGACAACTAGTCCCACGCGATTGATAGAAAACTCTCATTCTGTGAGACAGACGTGTCTTGTTCAGTTGTGGTTCAGTTGATTGCTAAACGCACAACACCTGGATGTAGTAATGAGATACCGTAAGGAAACCATCTGGTTCAACAAAATGTCTGCACTGATCTTTAAAGTGATGCACCTGCATCTGGAGTCGTGCTCCATTGCAACCACCAGGTTGTCTTCATCTAAATCAAATCAATCACATTTTATTTGTCACATGCTTTGTGAACAACAGGTGTAGACTAACAGTGAGATGCTTCCTTACAGGACCTTCCCAACAATACAGAAATAAATAAAATAGAGAAATAATAGAAAAGTTAAACACATAATAATAAAAGTTTTAATAGAAACACAATGAGTAACGATAACATTTCTATATACACGGTACGGGTACCAGTACCGAGTCGATGTGCAGGGGTACGAGGTAATTGAGGTAGATATAAATTTACAGATAGTAAACAGTAGCAGCAGCGTATGTGATGAGTTAAAACATTTAGTGAAAAATGGGTGTTGGGGGTAGAAGCTGTTCAGAGTTCGGTTGGTTGCAGACATGGTGCATCGGTACCGCTTGCCTTGCGGCAGCAGAGAGAACAGTCTATAGCGGGTGGCTGGATTCTTTGACAATTTTTAGGCCTTTCTCTAACACCTCCTGGAATAGAGGTCCTGAATGTGATGTACTGGGTTGTACGCACTACCTTCTGTAGCAACTTGCAGTCAGATTCCAAGCATTTGCCATACCATTCGGTGATACAGCCAGTCAAGATGCTCTCAATGCTGCAGCTATAGAACATTTGGAGGATCTGAGGGCCCATGCCAAATCTTTTCAACCTCCTGAGGGGGAAGAGGCGTTTTCGTGCCTTCTACATGACTGTGTTGTTGTGTTTGGAGCATGATAAATCGTTAGTGATGTGGACACCAAGGAACTTGAAGCTCTCAACCTGCTCAACTAATGCCCTGTCAATGTGAACGGGGGCGTGCTAAGCCCTCCATTTCCTGTAGTCCACGATCAGCTCCTTTGTCTTGCTGACTTTGAGGGAAAGGTTGTTGTCCTGGCACCAAACTGCCAGGTCTCATTGCTGTCGTTGATCAGGCCTACCACCGTCGTGTCGTCAGCAAACTTAATGATGGTGTTGGAGTTGTGTCTGGCCACGCAGTCATTGGTGAACAGAGAGTACAGGAGGGGACTAAGCACGCACCCCTGAGTGGCCCCTGTGTTGAGGGTCAGCGTGGCGGATGTGTTTTTGTCTACAGTACCCTCACCAGGATCCAGTTGCAGAGGGAGGTGTTCAGTCCCAGGGTCCTAACTTAGTGATGAGTTTGGAGGGCACTATGGTGTTGAACGCTGAGCTGTAGTCAATGAACAGCGTTCTCACGTAGGTGTTCCTTTTCTCCTAGTGGGAAAGGCAGTGTGGAGTGCAATATGGGGCGGCAGGTAGCCTAGTGGTTAGAGTGTTGGGCCCGTAACTGAAAGGTTGCAGGATCGAATCCCTGAGCTGACAAGGTAAAAATCTGTTGTTCTACCCCTGAACAAGACAGTTAACCCACTGTTCCTTAACTGACTTGTGTAGTAAAATTAATGTGTGAATTAGGTCCAGGGTGTCTGGGATGATGGTGTTGATGTGAGCCATGACCAGCATTTCATGGCTACAGATGTGAGTGTTATGGGGGCGATAGTCATTTAGACAGGTTACCTTGGCATTCTTGGGCACATGGACTATGGTGATTTGCTTGAAACATGTAGGCAACACAGAGTGGGTCAGGGAGAGGTTGAAAATATCATTGAAGACATGCTCTGAGTATGCGTCCGGTAATCCATCTGGCCCTGCGGCCTTGTGAATGTTCATCATTTTAAAGGTCTTATTCACATTGGCTATGGAGAGTGTGATCACACAGTGCTATCACACATGGTTCAGTGTTGCTTTCCTCGACATGAGCATAGAGCTCATCTGGTCGGCTCACGTCACTGTGCACCTCACGGCTGGGTTTCCCTTTGTAATACGTGATATTTTACAAGACACGCCACATCCTACAAGCATCAGAGTAGTCCTGTATTGGCGCTTTGCCTGTTTGTTTGTTGTCGGAGGTTATATCAGGATTTCTAATAAGCGCCAGAGTTAGTACAGCTCCTTGAAAGCGGCAGCTCTAGCCTTTTAGCTCAGTATGGATGTTGCCTGTGGCTTCTGGTTGGGATATGTACGTATGGTCATTTTGGGGACATAGTCGTCGATTCACTTATTAATGAAGCCGGTGACTGATGTGGTTTACTCCTTAGTGCCATCAGATGAGTCCTGGAACATGTGCCAGTCTGTGCTAGCGAAACAGTCCTGTAGCTTTGCATCCACTTCATCGGACCACTTCCGTATTGAGTGCTTCATTGGTACTTCCTGTTTGAGTTTTTGATTGTAAGCAGGAATCAGGAAGATAGTGTTATAGTCAGATTTGCCAAATGGAGGGCGAGGGAGAGCACCCCCATTGAGTCTACCCAACGCTGCCATTCTGTCCTGCCAATGCATAGAAAAAACAGCTAGATGTGTATTATCCATGTCCTTGTTCAGTAAAGAATCATAGGATATTACAGTTCTTCATGTTCTGTTGATAGGATAATCCAGTTTGTTCTCCAGTAATTGTATATTCGCCACTAGAAGGGTAGAGGGGGTTTATTTACTTGCAGCCGTATTTTCGTCGGCCTCTATATCTCTTTCTCTTCCGAGTGTCTGCGATTAGGGCCTGGTCTGAGGTGAGCACTATGTCCTACACCGACGACTTACTGAAGTAGAAATCTTCTTCCAAATCGAGTTTAGTGATCGCTGTTCTGATGTCCAGAAGCTCTTTTCGGATCATAGGAAAATATGACAGAAAGATTAAGTAAAAAAAAAAGTTACATTCAACGCAAAAAAACACACAAAATAGCTGAATTGGCCAGGAGCCAGTAAAACGGCCTCTATACATTTCAGCGCCATTGCCAACTCAGTGTATCCAAGGCTTAATAAAGCATAGACTGAACATAGAGAACGTCATACAGAATATTTCTATCTGCTTTGAGCTAACTGTTGAACCAGCCTCAGATGTTTGGCTGTGGTGCAATGGAGACGTGAGAGCAATGTGATATGCTGCTCCGCTCTCCTCTTCTCCTTCCACAGTCCATTAAACTGTAAGCTGTTTTAATGAGCTATATCTCTCTGTCTCTACCCGGCTCAGTTTCTGTCTGTTTCTCTGCTGTCTCTGCTGTCATCAGGGCGGCAGGTAGCCGCAAGGTTAGAACTTTGGGTCTGTAACCGAAATGTAGCTTGTTCAAACACTGGTGTCTCATGGGGAGTTGGGATATGCAAAAAACACATATCCGTTACACACTTGTGTGTTAACAAAACAAATATAACCCCAAATATTATTATTTATTGCTATCTTTCGCTCTCTGTCTGCCCCCCTCTTTCTCTCTCCTTCTCCCTCTCCCTCTGCCTCTCCCAATACCCCCTCTCTCTCGTCATACCTCTAGCTCTCACTATCTCCCCCTCTTCCTTCCTTCCTCCCAATCTCTCTCTCTCCCCCCCCTCTATTTCTGCTGTGTGTTTAATAACAGTAGTATCCAGTGAAATTTAAGAAGGTAACAGTTTGGGGAGAGAGGGAGAGCACAGAGGGGGAACACAGAGTGAGAACACAGACTGACAGAGTAGATTATGTTAGCCGGGATCTGTCGGGGAGTAACTTGTTCCTGGTCTGTAAACGAGCCTACTAGGCTGTGAGCTGTCTGGAGACGTTCCGACAGATGTGCTAGATCTAGTTCTACCTTCTGTGCCAGCTTCCGAGGAAAAAAGCCTGAACCTTCCTGTTCTATTGATGTTTCTAAAATCCTTGGACTTTTATTGTATTTTAAGAGAATAATACACTTGTGCGCCGCCCTATGGGACTCCTAATCACGGCCGGTTGTGATACAGTATGGATTCGAACCAGGTTGTCTGTAGTCTGTAGTTAACACCCTCTCATTGCTTTTCACGTTCGGGTTGGACTATATTGTGCTTTGAGTTCTTTTTTGCCCTAGAATGCTGAATTTAGATTAGGTGGAAATGTATTTAGTGAGTCTGCGTGTTTGGCCAGCGTTTCCAGCTGAGAGAGAGCAAGAGAGAAAGGGAAGGAGAGAGAGAGAAAGGGAAGGAGATAGATAGAGAGAAAGGGAAGGAGAAAGAGAGAAAGGGAAGGAGATAGAGAGAAAGGGAAGGAGAAAGAGAGAAAGGGAAGGAGAAAGAGAGAAAGGGAAGGAGAAAGAGAGAAAGGGAGGATATAGAGAGAAAGTAAGGAGAAAGAGAGAAAGGGAAGGAGATAGAGAGAAAGGGAAGGAGAAAGAGAGAAAGGGAAGGAGATAGAGAGAAAGGGAAGGATATAGAGAGAAAGGGAAGGAGAAAGAGAGAAAGAGAAGCAGAAAGAGAGAAAGGGAAGGAGATAGAGAGAAAGGGAAGGATATAGAGAGAAAGGGACGGATATAGAGAAAGGGAAGGATATAGAGAGAAAGGGACAGAGGGAATATAAGAAGCTAAGAGACGACATTGTTAAGGGTTTGTTGTGTTTGTTCTCTTTCTCTCTCTCTCTACCTTGGGCTAGTATTTATTCTGTAATGTAACATGAAGCAGAGTGCACACTCTGCATGGGGAGACAGTCTCCTGGGTGTGTGAGAGGTACCAGGAGAGATAGCTACTGAAGAGATAAAGCCACTGGAGCATACTAACCAGGGTTGGGTCTCAAATGGCACCCTATTCCCTATATAATGCACTACCTTTGACCAAGGCCCGTAAGACTCTGGTCCCAAAAAATTATGTAGGAGGGAATAAGGTGCCATTTGGGACACACCCCAGCTCTAGTGTTCCACAATGCTTCAGTCCAGAGACATTAGAGACCCTGTACTGTTAGGATGTTCAGAAGAATAGATAAGTCTCTGCTTGTAGGCCACGTGTAAGAGTGCTAGCTGTGTAGTTTAACCAGGAGTAAATCTGTCTTTCTTTTTGTTCTCCACAGGCACTGATAAGCCACTTCTCATTTCCTCCTGGTTTGGTGCTGATCTGGTTCTGATCCTGTTCGGTCAAGTTCTGATCGGAGTGTGAGAATGGGGCGTTTGCTGTTTCTGTTGAGCCTCAGCTTCTTAGCTGTGAGCTACGCTGTCGGTAAGGTTTCTCTCCTTTTTCTTATATCCTCTCCTCTCCTCTCCTCTCCTCTCCTCTCCTCTCCTCTCCTCTCCTCTCCTCTCCTCTCCTCTCCTCTCCTCTCCTCTCCTCTCCTCTCCTCTCCTCTCCTCTCCTCTCCTCTCCTCTCCTCTCCTCTCCAGTCTTCTTGTCTCTTCTCTTTCCCCATGTTCCAATGTCAGATCCTTTCCTCCTCACATGCCTTCACTGTCAGTTTTCTTCTCACGCCCACTCCATCAGTCAGAAGCTTTCAATACTACCAATGAATGTGGCTCCTGTCGGTCCTGGCCTGTGAATTGGATAAAATGACATTTTCCGTAGGAGTGGTATTCACTGCCTGAATTGACTAGTAAATTAAGATGGACTTCAGCTCCAGGCTCGTTCCCCATCAAATTGAACACATCCACTATCTCAGTCTCAATCCCCCTCTCCCCTCCTCTTCCTTCACCTCTCCCCTGCCCATGTTATGGTGCTTCCCTAGCCAACCACTGCCTCTCACACCAGACACACAGTCATCATGTCCATGCGTGTTATCAGACTGATGGTTGGGTGGGGTGGGTTTGGAGGGTGTTACATAGGTACTTTATTGATCCAGAGGGGAAATTTCTTTGTTAAGCAGCTATGAAAAAACACAAGGCAGGTGCAAAATGCCAGAACGAAAATACACTAAAGACAGATACATGATACATAGAGCCGCAGTATAAAAAAGTATAAAAAGACATAGCATAGTATGGGTGGATGGCTGAATATGTACACTATACATTGTTACAGAGTGTTAGGTGAAATGTTTTTTTATATAGATAAATAAGGAGTATTTGCATGGTTAACTATACTATACAGGTCGATGGCAGATAAATACTTCAATAGCTAAAAGTGCGTATGATATAAGTGAGGGTAATAATAGTTTACTTAATATACAGACTGGTTAAATTAGTGAATATTTTGCATGGTTAAATTAACTGTACAGGTAATAACCATAAATAAAGTACCTATCTATCTATATACAGTTAAATTTACATTGGGGGGTGTTGAGTGTGTGAGAGTGTGTGTCTGGAGAACCAAAAGTAGGGGGTCTTCAGATCTTGGGGGCTTCAGGCCAGATTAAAAATTGATGCTGTTTTTTTTTTACCGGCGGGCAGAAGGGATTCTGTTTTCTTGAGATGTCTTTTTTCTGATATTTTCTTCTTTTGACGACAGAGTTGAAATAATTCAGCGATCTCATGAATGATAAATGAAGATGTGTTGTAGCGTTCCTTTGTTGAAATTAAAAAAGCTTTTCCACTGTAGCCAAGCGTGCAGTCACGCATCGATCCCTGTGGACAGCACACACTCCATGAAATTGTAATTACTAGCTCCGTCAATGCTCCATTGACACACGCGCACGCACGCACGCACGCACGCACGCACGCACGCACGCACGCACACACACACACACACACACACACACACACACACACACACACACACACACACAGTTGAAGTCGGAAGTTAACATACACCTTAGACAAATACATTTATACACAGTTTAAACATTTAATCCTATTAAAAATGTCCTGTTTTAGGTATTTTAGGATTACCACTTTATTTTAAGAATGTGAAATGTCAGAATAGTAGAGAGAATTATTTATTTCAGCTTTTATTTCTTTCATCACATTCCCAGTGGGTCAGAAGTTTACACACGCTCAATTAGTATTTGGTAGCATTGCCTTTAAATTGTTTAACTTGGGTCAAACGTTTCGGGTAGCCTTCCACAAGCTTCCCACAATAAGTTGGGTGAATTTTGGCCCATTCCTCCTGACAGAACTGGTGTAACTGAGTCAGGTTTGTAGGCCTCCTTGCTCGCACACACTTTTTCAGTTCTACCCACACATTTTCTATAGTACTGAGGTCAGGGATTTATGATGGCCACTCCAATACCTTGACTTTGTTGTCCTTAAGACATTTTGCAACAACTTTGAAAGTATGCTTGGTGTCATTGTCCATTTGGAAGACCCATTTGCGACCAAGCTTTAACTTCCTGACTGATGTCTTGAGATGTTGCTTCAATATATCAACATAATTTTTCTTCCTCATGATGCCATCTATTTTGTGGAGTGCACCAGTCTCTCCTGCCCCCACAACATGTTGCTGCCACCCCCGTGCTTCACGGTTAGGATGGTGTTCTTCGGTTTGCAAGCCTCCCCCTTTTTCCTCCAAACATAACGATGGTCATTATGGCCAAACAGTTCTATTTTTGTTTCATCAGACCAGAGGACATTTCTCCAAAAAGTACGATCTTTGTCCCCATGTGCAGTTGCAAACCGTAGCCTTTCAGGTTATGTCGATATAGGACTCTTTTACTGTGGATATAGATACTTTTGTACCTGCTTCCTCCAGCATCATCACAAGCTCCTTTGCTGTGGTTCTGGGATTGATTTGCACTTTTCGCACCAAAGTACGTTCATCTCTAGGAGACAGTAGACTCAAGGTAGAAAATTAAATTACTTGACTTGGACTTGGAGCCTCAAGTCTCGGGACTTGGCTTTGACTTAAGACAGATGACTTTAAATTATCTGGCAAGGTTTTGTTACGTTTTGTCACTCATT
This sequence comes from Thymallus thymallus, assembly GCA_023634145.1. Taxonomy (NCBI): domain Eukaryota; kingdom Metazoa; phylum Chordata; class Actinopteri; order Salmoniformes; family Salmonidae; genus Thymallus; species Thymallus thymallus. The sequence goes on along the minus strand of CM042410.1, from coordinate 28,919,659 downwards.
TTGTGGCACAGAGTCTCCGTGGATTACTCTCCATGCAGCCAGAGACAGTATCACACTTGCAAAAAACTGATTGGCTAGTGAAACACACACTCGGCCCTCTGATTGGACCAGCAAACTGTCAATCAACACAGGTCGGGTGAGCTACCACAGTGAGAAGGTTTTGGGGGGTTGTAAGTATGAAACTGAAAATGCATACATATTTTAATAGGCTACATATAGCCTACCATTTTTATTTTATATGTATACCTTTGCTTATTCGATCTGTTCACTAGCATAGGCCTAAGGCATTGCATCAAATTCTTTGTTTCAAAAACATCTCATCTTTGCTTCAAAAGCAAAAAGGGTCATGCCTTGAAATTGATAATTTACTTATGAAGCTTGCATTTGGAATTTGTTGTAAAAGTGTATTATTACATCATCAAAATGTGTGGTTGACAAAATATTGAAAAGGGCTGTCTGGTAGCCTCAATAAATAGATAAAGATTTGTAGTTGAACAAGTCATTGTCTGTATATATATATTTTTTCCTTGACTTGAGACTTGACTTGAAAGACTTGTGACTCGACTTGACTTGCTCTCAGAATGCACAACTTGACTTGCTCTCAGAAAGAACGACTTGGATTTGCTTGTGACTTGACACACACACATACAAATATACAGTGGGGAGAACAAGTATTTGATACACTGCCGATTTTGCAGGTTTTCCTACTTACAAAGCATGTAGAGGTCTGTCATTTTTATCATAGGCACACTTCAACTGTGAGAGACTGAATCTAAAACAAAAATCCAGAAAATCACATTGTATGATTTTTAAATAATTAATTTGCATTTTATTGCATGACATAAGTATTTGATACATCAGAAAAGCAGAACTTAATAATTGGTACAGAAACCTTTGTTTGCAATTACAGAGATCATACGTTTCCTGTAGTTCTTGACCAGGTTTGCACACACTGCAGCAGGGATTTTGGCCCACTCCTCCATCCAGATCCTTCAGGTTTCGGGGCTGTCGCTGGGCAATACGGACTTTCAGCTCCCTCCAAAGATTTTCTATTGGGTTCAGGTCTGGAGACTGGCTAGGCCACTCCAGGACCTTGAGATGCTTCTTACGTAGCCACTCCTTAGTTGCCCTGGCTGTGTGTTTCGGGTCGTTGTCATGCTGGAAGACCCAGCCACGACCCATCTTCAATGCTCTTACTGAGGGAAGGAGGTTGTTGGCCAAGATCTCGCGATACATGGCCCCATCCATCCTCCCCTCAATATGGTGCAGTCGTCCTGTCCCCTTTGCAGAAAAGCATCCCCAAAGAATGATGTTTCCACCTCCATGCTTCACGGTTGGGATGGTGTTCTTGGGGTTGTACTCATCCTTCTTCTTCTTCCAAACACGGCGAGTGGAGTTTAGACCAAAAAGCTCTATTTTTGTCTCATCAGACCACATTACCTTCTCCCATTCCTCCTCTGGATCATCCAGATGGTCATTGGCAAACTTCAGACGGGCCTGGACATGCGCTGGCTTGAGCAGGGGGACCTTGCGTGCGCTGCAGGATATTAATCCATGACGGCGTAGTGTGTTACTAATGGTTTTCTTTGAGACTGTGGTCCCAGCTCTCTTCAGGTCATTGACCAGGTCCTGCCGTGTAGTTCTGGGCTGATCCCTCACCTTCCTCATGATCAATGATGCCCCACGAGGTGAGATCTTGCATGGTGCCCCAGACCGAGGGAGATTGACCGTCATCTTGAACTTCTTCCATTTTCTAATAATTGTGCCAACAGTTGTTGCCTTCTCACCAAGCTGCTTGCCTATTGTCCTGTAGCCCATCCCAGCCTTGTGCAGGTCTACAATTTTATCCCTGATGTCCTTACACAGCTCTCTGGTCTTGGCCATTGTGGAGAGGTTGGAGTCTGTTTGATTGAGTGTGTGGACAGGTGTCTTTTATACAGGTAACGAGTTCAAACAGGTGCAGTTAATACAGGTAATGAGTGGAGAACAGGAGGGCTTCTTAAAGAAAAACTAACAGGTCTGTGAGAGCCGGAATTCTTACTGGTTGGTAGGTGATCAAATACTTATGTCATGCAATAAAATTGAAATTAATTATTTAAAAATCATACAATGTGATTTTCTGGATTTTTGTTTTAGATTCCGTTTCTCACAGTTGAAGTGTACCTATGATAAAAATTACAGACCTCTACATGCTTTGTAAGTAGGAAAACCTGCAAAATCGGCAGTGTATCAAATACTTGTTCTCCCCACTGTATACAGTACATAAAATACACACACACGCACAACCCAACAAGAACATTAAATGATTCTGATAATATAGAACTCTTGGTCTTTTTGATAGTTAGGCCTAGTCATTGTCTTTTCTTATTACCAAAACATACAATAACTTGAAACGGTCATTGATTTCGTTAAAAGTTTGGACCATGGATGAAGATACTCCAAATTTAGGGATTTTTTAAATAATCCATCGGCGCTAGTGGTCTAAGGCACTGCATCTCAGTACAAGAGGCATCACTATAGTCCCTGGTTCGAATCCAGGCTGTTTCACATTCGGCCGTGATTGGGAGTCCCATAGGGCGGCACACAGCGTCGACCGGGTTTGGCCGGGGTAGGCCGTCATTGTAAATAAGAATTTGTTCTTAACTGGCCCAGAAGTTAATTGACAGCATGCCAGGGCGGATTGCAGAGGTCTTGAAAAAGAAGGGTCAACTTTGACTCTTTGCGTAAACTGAATGTCATTGTCAATGAAAACCTTTGACACTCATGGAATACTTGTAATTATACTTCAGTGTACCATAGTAACTACTGTCATAAAGATCTAAGAACCCTGAAGCAGCAAACTTTGTGGAGACCAATACTTGTGTCATTCTCAAAACTTTTGACCACGACTGAAGATTACACCTATCACTAATAATATCACTAAATCCGAGTTTTCATATTCGGAAGTTGCTTTAATTTCTGCTAATCTATTTAGTAAACATTTCAACTGTATTACATTTCAATTCCACAAAAAATGAATTGTGATGTAAGTGTCGAGACGGTGCGTTAAATCCCTGACGAAGCTTTAGCGTTCTTACAGATTCAATGGAAAGCCAAGGTGTCCATTGAGGCCATTTCAGCCATTACTGTGGTGTGTTTGACAGGTCAGTACAAACAACAGAGTATGAAAGAGTCGCAGAAGTAAAATGAAAGCAATCAATCCAGAGAGATTTACAGTAGGTGACCAGTGGATTTTGCAGGCCTCGAACACAGGAAATAGATGGCTGAAAAAGACAGATCCTAGCTTTCATAGACACACACACACACACACACACACACACACACACACACACACACACACACACACACACACACACACACACATACAGTATATGCACAAACACACCATCCCTCTCTCTCTCTCTCTCTCTCTCTCTCTCTCTCTCTCTCTCTCTCTCTCACACACACACTCTGTGCCTCGAGGACTCAGCATTAGATTCCCATATGTTCATGAGGCATCTCTAATCCAGTTTGTGCGGTGTAACACGGATGAATTCTCTGTGTACCTGGAGAATAGCTGTCTCCTCCAGCCTGCTGTTTCTCCTGTTCCTTCTGCTCCCCTCATTTATCGCTCTCTCCTCTCCTCCACCTCTACCCGTTTATCTCCTCCCTCTCTCCACCCCTACACTCGTTCACTCTCCTATCCTCCACCTCTACCCGCGCCTCTTCTCTCTCTCTCTCCACCCCTACACTCTCCTCCTCCCCCCAACACTATCTTCCCCTCTTTTTAAATGATGTCCCCTCCTTCCTCTCCTCCTCTCCCTCTCTAAGGCCCTCCTTTTCTCTATCTCCCCATCTCCTCCTCACCCTCTCTCCACGTCACTGTAGAAACATTATTATCCCTGACAGCCTGTAACCCCTCCAGACTCACTCCCACCTCTAGTTCAGATGGATCCTGTACTCTGTTTGCCTGCACAACTCCTGCTTCACATACACACTTACTACAAAAACCAAATCAGATTTTTCTTAATTTGAGTTTGTAATTTTTTTGGTTACTTTTGGGGGGTGGTTATTACAATACTAACAGTAGTATTGTACTGTTAGAAATGTACAGCACTGCTGGAGACATTACCGTTTAACTACACCTGCTTTAACATTTGCTAATCTGTGTACGCGACAAATACGTTTTGATTTATTTTGATTTGATTTGATTTTAAACCATTTATGTTACCATCTCTGAGCCATAAATCATTCTGGGTTTCTATCAGGGGAAGAGGGAATAGGGAAACCGGCCATCTCAACACTAACCCGGAGTACCAGATTAAAATGGATTAGATTACCTTTAATCAAATTCTTCCATTTGTAAAAATGTATCATTCAATTAGACAATTTAAATGTTTCTTACCTTGGCTTCCCAAAGCACAGATTAACCTCTGATTTACCTGTAGTGAACTGAATGTGATTCAGGATGTTTTCAGGATAAAACATTTCCATTTAATTAAGCAAAAAGGACATTGAGGGGATTCAATTATCTGGCCCGGGTTACCCCAGTGGGAGGAGTTTGCACTGGGTGAAAAGTGATTGCATTTGTTTTGGAACCAAGCCCACGGCGAAGTCAGCTCAAAACAAAAGTGAGAGATTAAGCACGTGGACGTGGAGTGACATGGAGTGATGAGTAGGATTCTGTGTTTTCACATGCTAAAGTGATTGCTTGTGATAAAAAACACTTTATCAGCCTTCCCAATGAAAATTTGCTTGAAAATTCAAACATATATTTTATGGAAAATATATAGCGGCACAGATTACGATTAGATTTGAAAAGGGCGCACCTCCCTCACTTATTTTGCCCGTTTAATCCACGGGTCGTAGACCGGTGCACCGTGGCTCAGGTTAATAGAACTCCCTCATTGGGTGATGGATGATTCTGATTGGCTGTGTGTGTTGACAGGCGGGACATATGCGTATTGGGTGATTCTGATTGGCTCTGTTTGTTGACAGGTGGAGACGTGTGCATAACAGGTCATGACAGTGGACCAGTGTTTGAGGAGCAGCCCAGCAGTGTGGTCTACCCAGAGGGACTCAGTGAGGGCAAAGTTACTCTCAACTGCCAGGCTAGAGCCAGTCCTGCTGCTACGTACAGGTAACACACACACACACACACACACACACACACACACACACACACACACACACACACACAGAAAACAAATCAAATGAATTGGTAACATACGAGAGAGAGGGGTACAACCAGAGAAGCATTCATCAGACAGGTAATACAGATGAAAAGTCTGTTATTTAAACCCTTCCTGTCCGGTAGCTGGCGTGTGAATGGTACAGACGTCCCTGTAGGGGACCCCCGGTACACGCTAGTAGCCGGTAACCTGGTGATCAGCGGTCCCCAGTTCGGTCGTGACGGAGGCTCCTATCAGTGTCTGGCCATCAACCGCTGTGGCACCATACTCAGCCGGGCTGCTAACCTCAAATTCGGCTGTGAGTACATGATTTATTTGCGTATTATTTACCATTCTCTCAGTGTTGATGGGGACAATGCATATTAATCAACATTTATTGGATCCCGGTTGTTGTTCATCAAACTTTATTTGCATCTCATCTCATTCCATTGATTGGTTTACATAGTGAAATGTAGAAATTGCTCAGTGAGAAGTACATTTTTGTCTTGACTGAGTGGATTTCATTTAGTTTTATTATATTCTTGTGACATCCTTCTTCCCTCCTTTTCCAGACCTCCATGACTTCCCTGGGGAAGGGAGGAGCCCACAGACAGCTTACGAGGGAGCAGGTGCCTTCCTGGCCTGCCAGCCCCCCGCCCACTACCCAGGTACACTCACACACACACATGCACACACACACAAATGCTCCATCTCTGCATCCTCTCTGAGTCTCACTCTCTCCTCTCCTTTTCCTCCCTCCCCGTCTTTCTCTTTCTCTCTCTCTCTCTCTCTCTCTCTCTCTCTCTCTCTCTCTCTCTCTCTCTCTCTCTCTCTCGTTAGCTCTGTCCTACCGCTGGTTCGTTAGCGAGTTTCCCAGCTTCGTGAAACCTGACAGGGGTCGGTGGTTCGTTTCCCAGGTAACGGGCAACCTGTACCTGGCCAAGGCGGAGCCTAACGATACAGCAAGTTACTTCTGCTTCACCACCATCAATATGGACATCAGCACCAAGAGTACCTTCAGCAAGGCTAACCAGCTCACCGTGCAGCCAGACGGTACAGGACTCTGTGTGTGTGTGTGTGTGTGTGTGTTTGTGCGTGTAGCTACAGCTTTGAAAAGTTTTCACATCTCAATTGACAATTTCGGGACAATGAACTACAAACAATAAAGTGTGTTTCTCCTGTAAGAGGGAAGACTTGAACCACATCAGCCCTTTCTCTGTTGTTGACATATCCTCTCTATTCACCACAGCCAACCCCAGGAAGTCAGCTCCTGCTATCAAAGTGGGTTTCCCAGCAGAGACATATGCCCTGACAGGACACACCACCCAGCTGGAATGCTTTGCCTACGGAAAGTAAGTCCCTGATCCATTTTCTTGTCCCATGTTAGAATATCTCTGATTGGTTGTATTTCTTCTGTTTTCACACACTCTCTCCCTACATGTCCTTTCCTGCCTGTCCTTCCTCCTCCTCCTCTTGTACCTCTCTCCTTACCTTCCTACCATTTCCTCTCTCTCTCCTCCCCCTCCTCCCTCCTCCTCCCCAACTCCATTCATCTTGCACTCTTTATCCCCCTCTCCTCCAGTCCCGTCCCAAAGCTGCGTTGGAGGAAGGTGGATGGTCTGTTGCCGTCTAAGGCCGGGGCTAGTGCAGAGGGACCCATCCTCACTCTGCCTGAGATGACCTTCCATGAAGAGGGGGTGTATGAGTGTGAGGCCTACAACTCAGAGGGACGCGACACACACCAGGGACGAATCACTGTGCAAGGTAGGGTGGAGACACAAACCCCCCCCCCACACACACACACCCACACACACAACCCCCCCCCCCCCCCAACACACACACACACCCCCCCACCACCCACCATCACTCCCCCACCCCCCCAACACACACACCCACACACACACACACACACACACACAAACCCCCCCACACACACACACACCTACACACCCACACCCCTCCACCACCCGCCCCCACTCCCCCACCCCCCCCAACACACCCACACACACCAACACATACACACACACAATATGAAACCATGTGTGTTGACCTGCACTTTATTGTCTCTGTGTCTGTCTGGTCTCTTCCAGCACAGCCAGAGTGGCTGCAGGTGATGAGTGACTCTGAGGTGGAGATCAGCTCTGAGCTGCACTGGACTTGTGTGGCAGCAGGCAAACCAAGACCCTCCATACGCTGGCTACGGAACGGACAGCCCCTCAGCACACAGGTACAGTATGCACACACACACACACATATACACACACACACACACACACACACACACACACACACACACACACACACATACAATTCGTCATTTTCATATGTCTCCATCCCTCCCTTGCTCTCTCTCAGGACCGGGTGGAGGTCAACGGGGGTCGTCTGAAGGTCATTAACTTGGCCCTGGAGGATTCTGGGATGTATCAGTGTGTGGCTGAGAACAAACACGGCACCATCTACTCCAACGCCGAGTTGAGGGTGCAAGGTGAGAGGTCAGGGTTCAAAGGTTAAAACCAAACCCTATAAACACTGGAACTTAACACCACAGTTGTATCATCTCTCTCCCTCTCCCCCTCTCCTCCACCCTGTGTTGTGTTCTCCAGTCCAAGCCCCAGACTTCCGCTCCAACCCGGTGAGGAGGCTGGTCCCAGCAGCCCGAGGGGGGCAGGTGATGATGGAGTGTCGGCCGCGAGCCGCCCCCAAACCGACCCTGTTCTGGAGCCGCGGCACTGAGCTCCTCACCAACAGCAGCAGGTAACTAACTCACACACACACACATACTCATGCACACACACATACCTTACCCCGAGGCTTGATTGAGAAACCAAAATGTGTGATGTGTATGTAGTAGAAGGTAAGATGAAAAGAGCATTCCCCTATTATGTGTATCAAAGGAACCTATTTCAGTGGATTTCATCACATCTTGGTGCTTTGC
>CM042410.1:28751574-28906574 GCA_023634145.1 Thymallus thymallus | reverse complement strand
GAAAAAGTTTAAATTCAAGGTTACGTTTAAGCATCAGCTAATTAAAATTGTTGACGTAGTGTCATGTGTTCCTGTAACAACTTCCTCATCAGCCTATCAAACGTTTTCTCCACAAACCAACAACATTTCATAAAATACTTCAACTTTCAGATGGATTTTGTAAACATTCACTTGGTGAATGGTCACAAATATCAATATGTAGCATGATGCATCCTTGACTAGGCTACTAGCTACTAACGTTAGACAAAGTTTTTTTTACCACAATTGATATCACTGCCAGATGGCATATAGCACCAAAGTGTTTAACATTGAATCTCTGGTTTACAGTAGTTGTGGGTTTGAGTCCCACTCAAGCCAAGCTTTTTTGTCAAGGGAAAAACGGTTCACTGCTGGTCCTCGATACTCAATTTAAATAGGGCTTTTATGACGAAGTGGATGATTCTAACAATGCATACAAAACATTGGACATTTAAGTGTAGCCTACATAAGAGATTAAAGGATGTTTTTGGTCTAACAGTAACTGTTATACTATGCTATTATATTCGGTATGCTAGGCCGATGTAGAATACCAATTCATCATTATGTGATCTTGCAAGACTGATTCAGCTTTGATATAAACTGTATTAAACAAGCACCCTTCTGAGAAGTGGTGGAGTGTCGCTTCAGCAGCACTAACATTACACCCCTGTACAGCAGCAGTAGCCTATGTGTCGGTCTGCAAGAGGGACTCAACAAAGCTCCTCATTAAATATAGCCTATTTGTAATCTTCATTTACAAGGTTTTGGCTGCAATTCCCTTCACCACACACTATCGCTATAAAATGTAATTCTATATATGAAAGGACAACTCACCTGGGATTCGTACTTGCCGCACACGGCTAAAAGTACCAGGTTGCAGGCTCACTACACTGTGATCTAAATATCCTGTTTAAATTGGAAGCGTTTTAATAACTTTGAATAGCAGATCGTGCCGTTTTGACTTCTGTTAAGGATGCTCTCATGAAAAAGTGTTCTATCACACCCACAAGTTTAACATCTTTGATAGGCTCATGAGGAAGTTGTTACAGGAAATAATCACTGCCACTTGGTGAAGTTAGCATAGGGCAGGGCTGTCCAACCCTGTTCTTGGAGAGCTACCCTCCTGTAGGTTTTCACTCCAACCCCAGTTGTAACCAACCTGATTCATATTTTCAAGCAGCTAATTATTAGAATCAGGTGCACTAGATGAGGGTTGGAGTGAAAACCTACAGGATGGCAGCTCTCCAGGAACAGGGTTGGACAGCACTGGCATAGGGCTAACATGTGCCATGTTATCTGAAAGGACCAGCTGCAGTGCAGTATTCTATCATGTGACAATACACCAACAATGTTTATTGGATGATGCTTAAACTTGAATTTAAACTTTTTCTAATGTTTGTATGGCCCCAGTGTTTTTGGGAGGGGGATATCCACCATGCACCTGGCTACCAGTGTCTACTGGGCTTAAGGGTGTAAAGGGATTCATGTTGTAGATTCATAGAGTGAGAAGGAATCATGTCTTTGCTGATCCTGATACAGAGGATCTTCTCCTCTCCCTTAAGCTACTGTAGACACTGATACCTTAACCCATTAGCATCGACATAAGGCACAAATATGCCTAAATTAATATATTATATATGATATCATGCCTTTTGGTTTGCAGTTCGGTTATAGTTTGGATCGTCATGTTTCTGTGTCTGTAATATGTGTGTGAGACCATTGTATTATCAAGATATTATCAAGTATCTAAGTTTAATTCCTCAATAACTTCCTGGTCCTGTCTTGGTCATGTGACTCCCGGAAGGTATGACAGGTCAATAAGTTGTTGTCTCTTGTTGTTTTCATTTGTTTACTTTTACAGCTCCTAATCGTCCCCCTGGCAACGTGTCCTGGAAGACTGATGGCTCATGGGTAACTGTGAGGTGGGATCATGTCAAGACCCTAGACAACGAATCAGCCGTACTGGGTTACAAGGTGAGTGGTGTCTGTTTGTAGGAGACGTGTGTGCAGGTGTGTATGTTATTGTCATATTGCGAATGCACTGTCAAAATATATTAAATAATGTTAAGATGTGTGAAGTGAAAGATATCCGGTCAAAAAAATGAATAATGTTGTTTACATAAGCTACTTGTAATCCCTTTTGTAAATAATCAGATATGTAGTTCAGTAAAAAGGTCAAATAATAAAAATCAAAGAGCATTCGATATGGCTCAGCCTTGCACTAGAAAAACATTCAAGATATGACATATCATCAATAGATAACATTAACCATCCTATACTGGTTTTATAGTGTGATGCTGTGCAGAGAGACAAAAAGAGAAAAGGAATGAAAACATTTTTTTTTATTTATTTATTTCACCTTTATTTAACCAGGTAGGTCAGTTGAGAACAAGTTCTCATTTGCAACTGCGACCTGGCCAAGACAAAGCAAAGCAGTGCGACAAAAACAACACAGAGTTACACAGTAAACAAACATGGTCAAAAACACAATGGAAAGTCTATATACAGAGTGCAAAATGTAGTGCAAAATGCAGTAAGGTTAAGAGGTAGGACAATAAATAGACCATAGTGGTGAGACAAATTACAGATTATCATCATTAACACAGGAATGAAGGATGTGCAAATTATGATGTGCAAATAGAGATACTGGAGTGCAAGATTTGTGAAAAATAACAAAAATAAATATGGGGATGAGGTAGTAGTGTGGGCTATTTACAGAAGGGCTATATACAGGTGCAGTGATCGATAAGCAGCTTTGACAGCTGACGCTTAAAGTTAGTGAGGGAGATAGGAACCTCTAGCTTCAGTGATTTTTGCAATTCGTTCCAGTCATTGGCAGCAGCGAACTGGAAGGAATGGCGGCCAAAGGAGGTGTTGGCTTTGGGGGTGACCAGTGAGATATACCTGCTGGAGCGCATGCTACGGGTGGGTGTTGCTATAGTGACCAGTGAGCTGAGATAGGGCGGGGATTTACCTAGTAATGACTTATAGATGACCTGGAGCCAGTGGATTTGGCGACGAATATATAATGAAGGCCAGCCAACGAGAGCATACAGGTCGCAGTGGTGGGTAGTGTATGGGGCTTTGGTAACAAAACGGATGGCACTGTGATAGACTACATCCAATTTGCTAAGTAGAGTGTTGGAGGCTAGTTTGTAAATGACATCGCCGAAATCAAGGATCGGTAGGATAGTCAGTTTTACAAGGGCATGTTTGGCAGCATGAGTGAAGGAGGCTTTGTTGCGAAATAGGAAGCCAATTCTGGATTTAATTTTGGATTGGAGATGGTTGATGTGAGTCTGGAAGTTGAGTTTACAGTCTAACCAGATGCCTAGGTATTTGTAGGTGTCCACGTATTCTAATTCGGACCCGTCGAGAGTAGTGATGATAGTCCGGTGGGCGGGTGCTGGCAGCGTTCGATAGAAAAGCATGCACTTAGTTTTACTAGCGTTTAAGAGCAGTTGGAGGCCACGGAAGGAGTGTTGTATGGCGTTGAAGCTTGTTTGAAGGTTAGTAAACACAGTGTCCAAAGAGGGGCCAGATGTATACAGAACGGTGTCATCTGCGTAGAGATGGATCAGAGAGTCACCAGCAGCAAGAGCGACATCGTTGATGTATATAGAGAAAAGGGTTGGCCCAAGAATTGAACCCTGTGGCACCCCCATAGAGACTGCCAGAGGATCGGACAATAGGCCCTCCGATTTGACACACTGAACCCTGTCTGCAAAGTAGTTAGAGAACCAGGCAAGGCAGTCACTTGAGAAACCAAGGCTGTTGAGTCTGCCAATAAGAATGCGGTGATTGACAGAGTCGAAAGCCTTGGCCAGGTCGATGAAGACGGCTGCACAGTACTGTCTTTTATCGATGGCGGTTATGATATCGTTCAGTACCTTGAGCGTAGCTGAGGTGCACCCATGACCAGCTCTGAAACCAGATTGCATAGCAGAGAAGGTACGGTGGGATTCGAAGTGGTCAGTTATCTGTTTGTTAACTTGGCTTTCGAAAACTTTAGAAAGGCAGGGCAGGATGGATATTGGTCTATAACAGTTTGGGTCTAGAGTGTCTCCTCCTTTGAAGAGGGGGATGACCGCGGCAGCTTTCCAATCTCTAGGGATCTCAGACGATACGAAAGAGAGGTTGAACAGGCTAGTGATAGGTGTTGCAACAATTTTGGCTGATAATTTCAGAAAGAGAGGGTCCATATTATCTAGCCCAGCAGATTTGTAGGGGTCCAGACTTAGCAGCTCTTTCAGAACATCAGCCGTCTGGATTTGGGTGAAGGAGAAGCGGGGGGGGCTTGGGCAAGTAGCTGCCGAGGGTGCAGAGCTGTTGGCCGGGGTAGGGGTTGCCAGGTGGAAAGCATGGCCAGCTGTAGCAAAATGCTTATTGAAATTTTCGATAATCGTGGATTTATCGGTAGTAACAGTGTCTCCGAGCCTCAATGCAGTGGGCAACTGGGAGGAGGTGCTCTTATTCTCCATGGACATTAGTAAATAATAGTTATCAAAGGAGGAAAGGAAAGCATTAAATAACCCAACAATTGTATTTCCTCTCTAGAGTTTGTGTGAAGATGTTCCCTCCCTCTGTCTTCTCTCAGGTCCTGTACAAGCACGAGGGCCAGTCTGCTCTGAAGGTTCTGGACAAGGGGAAGACGTCTGTGACCCTGCCCCTACCCAAAGACAATGGCTACGTGGTCCTGGAGATACGCTCCTGGGGGGAGGGGGGCGACGGAGCCGCACAAGAGACCATCGTCTCCCGAGACTCAGGTGAGACTTGGACTGACTGGGTGTGTCCCTATAATATTGATTTTCTCTTAAAGTGTACACTCGTTCACTACTTCCCACAAATCCATAAGCATTGGATTGGTGAAAGGATGGGCTGTAGAGTGTTTCCACCATATTTCTTATACCAGTCATTTCCTTTCAAATCAGTGAAGGGAAGTGAACAAGTGCACACTTTGGGACGAAGGCAAGGTAATTAGGAGCCATTGACACAGTTGTTTGATGGAAATGACTTCAGCGCCCACACATTATTATAAAGTCACACACATAGAGTTGCAAATATATATTATTTGAATATTTTGAAGTTTACCAATAAACTAACAGATTTTTTTTTTTACTTTCAAGGATTTTGTGGAATTTTATCAGATGGCATCTAGTGGCCTTTTTGGGTACTTCAGATTATCATAGGTGTCTGTAATTATCTCTGTCCCTGTGTGGCCTTATCACGTGTAACATATGTTAAAAAATTATAGAATGACAGCTGTAAAGCATTATCCTAAATATGAATAAAGTTAAATAAAGGTTATTGAAAAACATTTTTTTCTAAATATAAACCATCAAATAATACCATTGGTGTTAATGTGAGGGTTTCAGCATGAAATAGCCTTTGTATTTTATTTTTGATGTAAATGTTTTTTTTGCAGTTGTGATAAAATACAATTGTTGGAAGAGTTGCAGAGTTGCTATTGTTGATTAGATACTTTTTTCATTAATTAGTCTATATTATCTTGAACCATTATGGTCTATCCACCAGAAACTCGTGGACACAGATTATATTAAAAAAATCATGCTATATATGAATACATTTTAAAGTTATTCAAGTATAAATGATCAAATTTACCATAGATGACCAGTTCATGACCAGTGAGTGACAGGGTTTAATGAGAGGCAGTGAGGGTTAATGGGGATTTACCTTACTGGACTCTGTATTAGTGCCTGTTTATCACACACATGCAGGAATGCACACATACTGAACACACATACTGAACACACATACTGAACACACATGCTGAACACACACACATACACACTGCTCCTTAGAGTGTGCTTAAGACTGCTTAAGACTAGGAGTGTTCCAGTCCCAGTCTTTAGACCCGGAAGGGCTGTGTGAGCCAGTCAGAGAGACAGGGGTTGTTAGTCAGTCTGTCAGTTAGGTTTTCCTTACTGATCTCACTATTAGAGCTGTGACTCCTCCAATAAGCAAAGGGGACAACTAGGCAACTGTTAAGATACTACTGTACCAGAGCATGTCCCCAATTTTCTTTCTCTTTCTCGTTCTCTTTCTCTTTCTCTTTCTCTCTCTCTCAAACAGGAACTGGAATGATGGTGCAGAACCAGGCGGGATCACCATGGTCCAATCACGCTCCTCTCCTGCTCACCGCCACACTCTCCATCACTCTCATAGGCTTACTGGACCTGTGATCTACAACAATCCCTGGACATTATGTTTCATGGTCTAAGCCAATTGGTCAAATTCACCTATCTGGAGTTTTGTTGGGGTGGGGTTAAGGGATGAATTTGAACAGGTGGGGAGGGATGTGTGGGATAATATTTTGAAGCAATGGGGATGGTGGGAGTTGTGAAAATGACTAAGGGTTATTCTATTCTCCTTTTTATAAGAAAATCAGAGGGTAATTTTTTTATGTGTTGGTCTATGGGGTTTCAAGGGGTCAGACTACCTGATTGTCCGTTACATTGGTGTCATTATAACCATGCCTTATGGGGAGAGAGGCCTTTGTGCTTCACAGCAAAAGGTCACTCTCTCCATATCTCCTGGCTTTCCCTACTCTGCTATAAACACAAGGCTCACTGGCATATGTCACCCAAATCAGCCTGTGTATGTAGAACATCATGTGTACATACCATAGAGAATGATAGAGGACTCTAGTGCCTAAAAGCACGTTTTAGCATGGGCAGCACAATTGAGGACTTTCACCCTTCTGAAGTAGTCAAATGTGTGGGACTTCCTATGAGTTAAGGAAGGATCACATCATTCCATCCAGGTCATCCGGAGGGAGCAGCCAATGAATTATAATTGTGATCTAACATTCCTTAACTGCAGGTGGAACTAAATCGCCAATCTTGGCTTTAAACCTTCAAACAACACACTCCAGGTGGCAGTATGCACCCTTTCAGTTTGTTTACCAACTCGTAGTAGTAGAAGAAAATGGACTACTTCAAAATGGAGATGGTCTCAATGGCACTGCCCGTGCACTCACAGACGCCATAATAGTACAGATACAATGATGAGTCCTCTATAATTCTCTATGGTACATACATAGAGAACAGTAGACAACATCTATGGTTCCCTCAGACACTGAACAACTCAAACGTTTGTATCTAGAATAAGACGAAGGGGTATAAAACAGTGATGAGAAAGTCTACTTCAAATGGAACTCACTGTAAATAGAACGCTAACTTAGCCTACTGGTCTTTCTTATGACACAGTCTCTGTTTAAAATGGTCCTTTTATACATCCTAGGATTTTTCTGCCTGTGTGTTTGTTTGGTTGCTTTATTGTTTGTTTGTTGCGATGGCAGCGTCAGGATGAATAACTTCAATGGTCCAAATGAATGTTTTACCTTTTTTATGTTTAGATGAGAGAACTCAACTTGATAAAGATGTTTATCAGTTCTTTTTACTGCGAAAAGCGATGAGTGATCACCAAAGTTAAGTGTTATCGTTAGTATTATTATTAACGCCACCATTATTCTGTCACCCTCTATCTATTAACTTTTATTTAACGTCCTGTTGTTCATTAACTGGTAATCATGCAACACTTCTGCCGTAAATACTGTCTGTCTGAGGAGAGTTCACAGCAAGGATACGACATCTAAGGAACACACCGCATCTGCTAGTTAATCATGAAGCCCCTGTGGTATTGGTTTGGCTGTAAAGCAAGGAGAATACCCACACACTGTTTAGATTGTATTTATTTTTATTTAACCTTTATTTAACCAGGTAGGCCAGTTGAGAACAAGTTCTGTGACCTGGCCAAGGCAAAGCAAAGCAGTGCGACAAAAACAACAACACAGAGTTACACATGGGATAAACAAACGTACAGTCAATAACAGAATAGAAAATCTATGTACAGTGTGTGCAAATGTAGTAAGATTAGGAAGGTAGGGAAATAAATAGGCCATAGTGGCGAAATAATTACAAATTAGCATTAACACTGGAGTGATAGATGTTCAGATGATGATGTACAAATAGAGATACTGGGGTGCAAATGAGCAAAAGTAATATGGGGATGAGGTAGTTGGGCGGGCTATTTACAGATGGGCTGTGTACAGGTGCAGTGATCGGTAAGCAGCTCTGACAGCTGATGCTTAAAGTTATTGAGGGAGATGGTAGTCTCCAGCTTCAATGATTTTTGCAATTCGTTCCAGTCATTGGCAGCAGAGAACTGAAAGGAATGGCGGCCAAAGGAGGTGCTGGCTTTGGGGATGACCTATGAAATATACCTGCTGGAGCGCATGCTACATGTGGGTGTTGCTATGGTGACCAGCGAGCTGATATAAGGCGGGTATTCACCTAGCAAAGACTTATAGATGACCTGGAGCCAGTGGGTTTGGCGACTAATATGTAGTGAGGGCCAGATGTTCCCGATGTTTCCAGAGTTACTATAGCAACATGTCAACCACTGTCTTTGTCAAGTGTTTTGCC
Source organism: Thymallus thymallus (assembly GCA_023634145.1). NCBI lineage: Eukaryota > Metazoa > Chordata > Actinopteri > Salmoniformes > Salmonidae > Thymallus > Thymallus thymallus. Next base: position 28,898,109 of record CM042410.1, on the reverse strand, counting down.
ACTGTACATTAAAACAGTGGCAGCTTTTGAACAGTGGGTCTTCTCCTATCTTTTCCCAACCCCTTTACCTGTAAAGTCTGTGGAATGTGTGTTCTGTACAATACCTTGAACTATTGATTTTGGGCGTAGCCAAGAAGTTCAATGATAAGCAGCCGTTTCAACACAGTGTCTCTGTCTTCAATATAATGACCGTTAGATACAGCTTAGAAAACAGGAAACAAGATGGCAACTACTGTATGTTGTTTCTTGTTGTTTTATTCCATTTCTATTGGTCTGAACCATATAAAGGCAGGTTGGCCCGTAGTAGTACATTTGTGCTGCTATATGTTGTTCTATGCAGTAGAACCGTTCTAGATATCAAGAAGCTCTGTCACTTTGTTAGTCATCACAAATTGTAATTCTATTATTTCAAAACATCTCAGGAGTGTCGGAATCAAACAATACATTTTATGGTTTGCAAGAGGTCTTGGTTTGTTATTTGTAAAAGTCTGGGGGTTAAAAATGGTTTATTGAGCGAGTGTTTGGATGACGGACTACATGGTTTTTCCAGTGCTGTTTGTTTTTTTATTAGCTACATCGCACATTTTAGTGCCCAAAGCCGTATGAAAGTTATTATTGACTGTTTTAAACAGACATTGACTGATTGTCAACATCAGAATGAGCGAGATACAAACACACTCTGGATATGAAACATGTTGATGACAATCTGTTAGTACAGCAACAACGCCACTATACCCAGAGTTCCCAGTTGTGACAGTCATGCTGTTTTCATAATACATCGATTTATTCAGCAGCACACCTGACAGTTTTTATATTTTAGACCCATAATGTTGTTTTGATTCCAGTGTGTGAAACCACTCAACCCTATGCCTGACGGTGTTCAGGGTCATGGATCGGGAGTGTTGTGTTTTCTAAACTGTTTTGGTATGTTGATCACTCTACCTTAATAAAGAGGGCAGCTAAACAAGATGTGAATGTCCATACGTCTTGTAGTAATGAGTTACTTGAGGAAACTCTCACTTTGAAGTTGAAGACAGTGAATGTGGGGTACTACTGCCGTTAAAACTGCAGAACAAGGGCATCAACTTGACTCTCTTTCAACCTGCCTGTCAAACTATAGTCAAACATGTTGTTGATGATATGATAACTAATTTAGCAGCTTCTGCAGGGTCAAACACTTACTAAGGCCTGATATGCTGAAAGCCACCGGACCACTCAGCTCTGTACACTGTATCACATCTGGCTGTTCAATAATGTTTAAGATAAACTGATACGGCCACCAACTGGGAAAGCAGCCTGCGTTCCCATAAGCACAGGATAGGAGTTATTATGGTAAAGACAGAGTGTACAAAACATTAGAAAGAACATCCTAATATTGGGTTCTCCCTTTTTCCCTCAGAACAGCCTCAAGTCGTCGGGGCATGGACTCTACAAGGTGTTGAAAGCATTCCACAGGGATGCTGGCCCATGTTAACTACAATGCTTCCCACAGTTGTGTCAAATTGGCTGGATTTCCTTCAGGTGGTGGACCATTCTTGATACACACTGGAAACTGTTTGAAAGTGCATTGCCGTTCTTGACACACTCAAACGTGTGCGTCTGGCACCTACTACCATACCCCGTTCAAAGGCACTTAAATCTTTGGTCTTTCCCATTCACCATCTGAATGGCACACACACAATCCATTGTCTCAAGGCTTTACAATCTTTCTTTAACCTGTCTCCTCCCCTTCATCTACACTGATTGAAGTGGATTTTACAAGTGACATCAATAAGGGGTCATAGCTTTCACATGGATTCACCTGGTCAGTCTGGAAAGAGCAGATATTATGTTTTGTATTTGTACACTGTATCTCACTTATAATCGGTCTGTAAATACTGTACTGTAGATACTGTACTGTACTGTACTGTATTGTACTGCTAGAGTGCAGTTGTTAGCACACACTTAGCTCACAAACTCAGAGCCTGCTGTTCTGTGGGTAGTGTTGTTCCTTATTCACCCAACACTGGTATAGATCTGAGAAGACACACATGTACATGTGATCTGCCCTTGCTTATTCTAACCCAATGGGGAAGGTTGCCTCAGCCATGGAATGTTCTTGACTTTTTGGTTATGTACTTAATGCTAGCTTATTCATTTGTGTATGTGTGTGTGTGAATGTTTTTGTTAACCTAACGCTTTTCACATTCAAAACTCCCATCAGCTAAAGATCCATTATCATCTTACAGCATCTCTGTAATACTAAGGTGACATCATGTCCAACAACTGTTCTCTGAATGTCTGGTTGGTCGGTTCATCTCTCACTTCGTGGTGGAAGCTATGATGGCACTCGAAGTAGGCGTTGCCCTTAACCATAGATATAGGATCAGTTACTCTCCCACTAATCCTAACCTGAACCATTAGGGGGGTGAAAACAAATCTGTCCCTGTATCAGTGGTTAAAAAGGGCAACCTCTCTGCTAGGATGTGTTTGTGTCAGCTGGTTAGGCTGAAATGTTGATATGTTACGATACCGTTTGGCCACTCTAAATCTGTGATTGAATGGGAATGTGAAGGGGGTGGCACTTGTAAATATGATTAAATAAACACCTTGGGGTTGTATTTAAAACATTCCTTTTCCACTGTGTCTTTTTATTTCCTTACCACTGTTGAATTTGCATGGATGATGTAGCATGATCATAGATTGCTTTGTTATGTCAGTTGTGACATATCAGGATGAATAGCCCCTATTACAGTAAGGCAAAATACTTGTCATTTTACCTAGTGTGCATCATCTATTAGGTAGGAGGGACCTGGGTTGGTTGTCACAGTGCTTATTATTCCCAATCTAGAGGGTGCTGCATAATATTAAAATGTGTCAATTCTTTGAAAGAACTCATCCATCTGGTCAATTCATGTCAGCATGAATATAGTTGTATGTATATACACCATCCAATGAAATGCACACAGATGATTTGTCATACACCCACACACGTACACGTGTATTCAAAAAATGCATAAAATGCTGAATTTTAGCAAACATTGTGACAACTAACCCCATACTGTGTGACAACCAACCCCACAATGGAGTGTGTGTTTGATGGCTTATAACTCCATGTTGGAATACGACATGAGGATAAAAAGTCCCTATGTCAACCCAAGGCCTTGGTCTTTCTATTAAGGCTAAAACAAGGCTTGTAAAATATACTGGTGCTGAGAAATACACAAGTAAAAAGGTGTGACAGCCAACTCCGGTCTCCCCTAATCAGTCAATCTCCCACTAACCGGAATAGCCTGGAAACGTATCACCTGCACTTTGATACCAATTACTATTAGGGAAAGTGAAAAGTATAAATCAGCAAGAACACAGCACAGCACAGCTAGGAACTCGCCTTCTGTCACTGGTGGAGAAAGGTAATATGATCACATCGATATTCATGGTGTTTATTAATTAAATTGTGAATAGCATTTGAAAAGATCTAGGTTTGTTAACAGTGGATGTAAGTGTGTGTATGCGTACATCAGACTTGGTTCAAATACATTTTTGAAAACACTGCAGGGTGGGTGGAGTTGACCCTTTTGGGACTTTTCCAATGGTTCCATTATACCAGAGTTACATGTGAAGTGTTATGTGAAGTGCACCTCAAGTATTTTAAAGTGTTTATACGTTTGAACTAGGTCTGGGTATACATGAATGTGGCTTTGTTTGATATCTAGCTAATCAAGAACAACAGGTCCATGGGTTACAAATGTTAGAGATCATGAAATATGAACACTATCCAATACTTTATGATACCTAATATTTACAAACTCGGTTGATCTAAATTAACAACAGAACAACAGAATTGCTCTAAAAAGTATTTAATGAATTCAATGTTATAATTGCATAATTATAAGATTGTTGTTATATATTCATATTTAAGAATGTATTAATTCATTAATTTGTTTGTTTATTTATTTGTATGTATTAATTTATTTAAAAAATCAATTGTTTTTTTCAGGTACATTGTTTCGAAGGAAAACATACTTGATTTTTACAACACAATGGCCAGACTTACTGTGCTTGCAGGTACATGCCTATGCCTTCTTCAGTCTTTACCATCACTATCATCTTCCTCATCCTCCTTCTCACTATCATCATCCTCATCTTAGTCTTCAACATTGTCCTCTGGTAAACAAGTCCCTAGTTTCTACTCTCTTAACTCAGTCATCTTTCCTCAGGTCTTGGCCTTCTGCTGATGGTGCAGATTGGTAAGTGTTTCCCTAATCAACTTTTTGAAATTTCTCAGTTGACATGTTCAGACCACAGAGATAAAGATTGTGTTCAATGGAATTATGTGGTTTAGAACTCCTTATCTGAGCCCCAATTACACCTCAGAGGCTCGGTAATCCCATTCAAATTCATGCATCCTACATTTAAAATGAGGAATCCCAATAAGCACAATAGTCCAGCCCACTATTTAAGAGCACCCCAAAGTGCCAATGTGAAATTCAGCCTCTGGATAGATTTCCTCTTCTCCTTTCAGCTGCCTCCACCAAACTGGTTTGTCACATGACCAACTGGGCCCAGTACCGACCCACCACTGGGAAGTTCACTCCTGAGAACATCGACCCGTTCCTCTGCACCCACGTGATCTACGCCCTGGCCACCATCAACAGCTTCAACCAGGTTGCCCCCATCGAGTGGAATGACGAGACCCTCTACAAGAGCCTCAACCAACTGAAGAATGTGTGAGTGACTCTGGTTTGACTTCAGTGAGAGTTGGGCCTTAGTTGATAAGTCCATGATGAACACTAGGTTTGACTCCTTACCTCTCTGATCTGCAGGAACCCAATGATGAAGACTCTGCTGTCTGTCGGAGGCACAGTCAACGGACTCAGCCCGTACGTCTCTAGTAATTCTTATTGGTTCACACAGCTCTCCAAAAGCATGGTTTGCTATAAGATAAAACTTCACTTTCACATCTTTCCACTAATCCACATTAAATAGATGTATCTTTTTGTACACAGCATCAAAAAAAAAAAAAAGGTTTAATAGTGCAGGTTTTTATTGTTTCCCAGTCCACAAATTTTTTGTCATCGTACTTTATCATAGTGTTTTATCGTAGTGTTTTATCATACTGTTTTATCATAGTGTTATATCGTAGTGTTTTATCCAGGCTGTATCACAACCGGCCGTGATTGGGAGTCCCATAGGCGGCACACAATTGGCCCAGTGTCGTCCGAGTTTGGCCGGTGACCTGTCTAGTTAAATAAAGGTTAAATAAAATAAATAAATGTATCGTAGTGTTTTATCGTAGTCTTTTATCATACTGTTTTGTCATACTGTTTTATCATAGTGTTTTATCATACTGTTTTATCATACTGTTTAGTCATACTGTTTTATCATAGTGTTTTGTCATACTGTTTTATCATACTATTTTATCATAGTGTTTTCCAGTTCCCTACTTCTGCACGTCAATAGGCTCAGGACCAGAGTAACGGTCTCCCTCCACCCCTCTAGATTCATCGGCATGGTGTCCAAGCCTGAGGGGCGCCAGGCCTTCATCAAGTCAGCCATCAGCTACCTGCGTTCTCACGGCTTTGACGGTCTCAACCTAGCCTGGGAGTTCCCCACTCAAAACGGCAGCCCCCAAGGAGACAGGGAGAGGTTTACCGAGCTCGTCAGAGTAAGCTTGCACAGAAACTTTTTTACTGACAGTTATAACGAGTGAGGATTTGCACCTTTATCTTTCAATGTGTTCCTGTCATTTTCTGTGACTGGTTATCATTGTAGCACTGTCTATCCAGCTCAGCCTGAAGGGCTGTATAGTTTTGACAATTTTCTGTACCTAATATCTCTGTATGGCTTCACAGGAGCTGAAGAAGGCCTTTGAGAATGACGCTAAAGACACCAGGCTGACCCAGCTGCTCTTGTCTGCCAACGTGGCTGCTCTTCAGCCCACCATCAACTCCAGCTACGAGGTGGCCCAGATTTCCAGGTACTGTAGACAGCATAGGTCTGGGGAAACCCACTTAGCTGATATAAAAATGTAAGTCAATTAGCTCTTACAGTCTCTCGATATTCTCTCTTTGTCTTTTTTATCTCTCTCCCTCTCTCTCTTTTTCAAACAAACACACTATATATACTTAATTCCCCTCACTCTTCATGTCTCTGCAGCTCTCTGGACTTCATCAACGTGATGACCTATGACTTCCACGGACACTGGGAGAGAGCCACAGGACACAATAGCCCATTGTTCCGCAGCAGCTATGACACAGGGACACACTACAACTTCAACATCGTAAGACACACTTTATTTTTTAACATCTACGCAGAGTTTTTCCACAGGTAAACACTAGTAAACCATTGTGTTATTGATCATGATTATTTTAAGAAATTATGTCTCCATTGTAGCTCCCTTGTCTTAACCACCTGTCCCTGTGTGTTAGGATTCTGCCATTACCTACTGGCTGGACAATGGTGCTCCCGCTGAGAAGCTGCTGATGGGTTTCCCCACCTACGGCCGTACCTACCGTCTCACCACCTCCAACACTGGCCTGGGTGCCCCCACCAACGGCCCTGCAGACGCTGGCCCCTACACCCGTGACGCAGGATACTGGTCCTATTACGAGGTAAGCTAAAACTTTAATAACTATGTTCATGATCATACATTTGATCTATATATTTTTCAAACTCAAAGCATACAGGCCACGAATCTCCAAACACTATACGTCATTTTGTGTGGTTTGTTTGTTTATCTGTTTGTTTGTCATTATCTAACAGAATGTTTTGCTCCTCCCAGGTCTGCTCCTTCACCTCCAGTGCCACCATTGAATGGATCAATGAGCAGAAGGTCCCCTATGCTGTCAAAGGCAGCTCCTGGGTGGGCTACGACAACAAGGAGAGCTACGCTGCCAAGGTACATGCCAGGAACATCTCAGTCAATATCAATCAATCATGCAATCAATCGATTGATTGATCTCTAAAGCCATGTCCATGTTAACACATCTGTCGGTTTCTTCTTTGCTTCATCAGGTCCAGTGGCTGGAGACCAAGAACCTGGGAGGAGCCTCTGTGTGGACCCTAGACATGGATGACTTCAGTGGTGCTTTCTGTGCTGATGGCCCCTTCCCTCTCGTTAACCACCTCCGCAACTCTCTGGGTAAATTCACTTCCATTCAGGGACTTTACAAACCTCTAAGTCAAGTACAGTAAAGGTATACAGTAGGTAGGTCTATATGTAATCTCCAACTCTCCTCCCTTCTCCATACCGCCTTCCTTTTCTCCCTCCTCTCTCAGGCTTCGCCCCCAAGCCCACCACCACTCGGGCCCCCACCACCACCCCTGACCCCATCCTCAGCTTCTGCTCCGGACGCCCAGATGGCCTGTACGTCAACATCTTCGACAACACCACCTACTTCCAGTGTTTCCGTGGCAACACCTACCTCTACAAATGCCAGCCCGGCCTGGTCTATGTTGATGCCTGCAAGTGCTGCGACTGGCCCTGAATTACTGCTAGGAGAATTAGTCATAAATAGACATATTTTCATTTTGTTCTTTCCTATTTGTCTGGCTACTATCTTCTTCAATAAAAAATTATAACATATAATGTGAATGTTTAATTTTGCTTGCCGTTCTTCATATCTAATCTCACTTGTTGTTTGTTGTTTTTCGATGCAATTGAAGAGTGCTGTAATGTTTCAAACTGTTTGATTGTGAATAAAATAAATATGTCACTGCACCAAAGCAGTGGGCTAAATCAGGGTCACACAGAGTGTTTCTTGGTAGTCTTAAACAAATCTAAGTATACACCTCACACATATGGTTATGGGCTTAAAAATGTCAGATATAGAGTTGAAATGTATTCTATTTTGAGTTTGCATCCCAATATTACACGTTATATACATCACAGAAGACTGAAATATAACTAAACTGTTTGATATAGAAACCCCAGATTTTCAGAGTTTTTTAAAATCATGTTTATTAATTATGAAGTTATGAAAAAAAAGATTCCACCCATGAGGCCACTAGAGTGCAATTTGGTCATTTGTCTGCAGAAAACAGTTATACTGTATATATCAAGCATTTAGTCAACGTTCTTTCTCCTCCCTGCAAATACAACCACCTACATATAAGAGTGTCATAATCCATTACATTACTATAGTTTAGCATTTTTCTCTTGGTCTCAAAGAACTTCACAAAGTTAGGGGGTAACGTCATCTCACAAGATGATGCAAAACAGACATAATGTTATGTTATTACTAGTTTACCAAGTCATTTTTGGGCGGCAGGTAGCCTAGCGTTTAGAGCATTGGGCCAGTAACCAAAAGGTCACTGGTTTGAATACCCGAGCCGACAAGGTGAAAAACCCTGTCGATGTGTCCTTGAGCAAGGTACTTAACCCTCATTTGCTCCAGGGGCTGACCCTGTAGGTAGGCCGTCATTGTAAATAAGAATTTGTTCTTAACTGACTTGTCTAGTTAAATAAAGTTTAAATTAAAATGTCTAAGTTAATATTGGGGACTGAAAAATAAAGCAACATTTTATATTTTAATTCCTACAAACCTGGATGTTTAGCAGAAAACATGATAAACCACTCCCATGGTTATAGTAGTAGAGCAATCCCACCATAGTGTAGGCATTGGATTATTGGCAACACTTAACCTCAGATAATGGCCATCAGGAGAGTAATAAACTCCATGCTGTTGTCCAAAGTGCTGCATTATTATTAGGCTTAGCTGTGGGCTGAGAATTCTCGGTTATATACACATATAGCACCAGTCCTGTTTACAGGATTCAAGTGGTTTCTTACACAATTTATGGTAGCGAATTAATGCTTTGTGTTACATACCTGTTTCAACTGGAACATAGAAGGCTGAAGCATTTACGGTGCAAAATATATTTTGTCACTTGTTGAAATTATTAAATAGAATAATTATTATTATTACATGTAACCAGGGACCTCTATTTCTCTTTCAATAACTTGTTGGTAATAGTCTTGCTTGGTCAATTGAAGTAAATAAAGTGCTGTCTCTCTAGTTACAGTGCTTTCAGAAGGTATTCACACCCCTCAACGTGGGATAAAAATTGATTTAATTGTCATTTTCTGTCAACAATCTACACAAAATACTCTGTAATGTCAAAGTGGAAGAAAAATTAGAAAAATTATTATTTGTAAAATAATACACTGTAAATATTAAAAATAAAACATTATCTTGACTAGATAAGTATTAGAATCTGCTGAAAGATGAATTTGTCTCCCAAAGTGTTGGAAAGCAGACTGAACCAGGTTTTCCTCTAGGATTTTGCCTGTGCTTGGTACTATTCCATTTCTTTTATCATAAAGAACTCCCTAGTCCTTGCCAATTACAACCACACCCATAAGATGATGCAGCCACCACGATGATTGAAAATATGAAGAGTGGTACTCAGTGATGTGTTGGATTCGCCTAAAACATAACACTTTGTATTCAGGACATAAAGTTAATTTCCTTTCCACATTTTTTGCAGTTCAACTTTAGTGTCATTGCAAGCAGGATGCATGTTTTGGAATATTTTTATTCTGTACAGGCTTTCTTATTTTCATTCTGTAAAATTGCGTTAGTATTGTGGAGTAACTACAATGTCGTTGATCCACAGATATGTTCACAAGTCTTTGAGGTACAGTCCAAGTAAAGTCTCAAGTCTTTTAGGGCCAAGTCTAAGTCAAGTCTCAAGTCCCTTTTGGCAATGGCTTTCTGCTTGCTGTGGGTTAGGTCTATAAACTTTGTAATTTATTTCCTACATTGTTTCCTAAATGATTTCCTACATAAATTTAAAGTTAGTTGCCAAACACTGTCATAATTATATAATTTACAGCATATTATTTAAATATGACATGATTTCAAATACTATGATAAACGATAGCTAACTTTTGCTTGTCTTAAAAAGCTTAACTTAAGAGAAACTTAAGATAAACGATAGCCTAACATTTGCTTGCGTTTTAATGTTCCGATCTATATAGCAATAGCATACACAATGTCCGCTCAATCAAATAAGGACAAAATGCAAATATGAGTAACCACTGTTCTCCCATTTAAAAAGATATGTCCTTGTCTGCTTATTTTTGGTGGAATGCAGACGTTCTAGAACGCTTTTCAGCCCTCTGTATTAAATTACTTTCTCTGTGTTACAATGCTGCCTGTTCCATGTTATCTGACAGAATGCACAACAAAAAATTATCCCAGTACTGACTTGCATTGTTCACGAGTCTCTCATCTAGAGTCCAAGTCAAGTCAAGTTGCAAGTCATTTTCTTTTTGCGAATTAAGTGCGACTCGAGTCCGAGTCTCAGGCTCGAGTTTCAATCTTTGTTGATCCATTCTCAGTTGTTTATCACAGCCATTAAACTCTGTAACTGTTTTAAAGTCACCATTGGTCTCATGGTGAAATCCATGGGCAGTTTCCTTCCTCTCCGGCAGCTGAGATATGAAGGACACCTGTATCTTTTTAGTGACTGGGTGTATTTATACACCATCCCAAGTGTAATTAATAACTTCACCTTGCTCAAATGTATATTCCATGTCTGCTTTTTTCATTTTTACCTACCGATAGGGGCCCTTCTATAATTTTTACCTTCTGCTAAATACTCCTTTCTCCTGTCTTCTGATTCTGCCTCTTTGACCTTACTCTCCTTCCTTTCCGTATCCTATGACTCTCACTGTTCCCTTTCCTCCCGGCAGGCTCGGCCCTCCACTCCTGCCCAGTGGCTGAGTGACTCAACGTTTTTCCACTTCCTGCCTCCTTAATCCTCCATCTCCTCCCCCTCCCTCTCTGCGGACGACTTTGTTAACCACTTTGAAAAGAAGGTTGACGATATCCTCTCCTCATTCACTCAACCTATTGAGTCCACTAGTCCCACTCTCACAGAACTACTCTACGCCTTTACCTCTTTCGTCCTCTCTCTTTACAGATTAAATCAGGTGACTAGTGATGACATCCCTGACCACTGGCTGCAAGATGCCCAAAGTAACTCCCATCATCAACAAATCTACACTCAACCACTTTGACGTCCAACTTTTTTTCTTCTTTTTTTTACACTTGATTGTGTGGTCTATGACCAACTCTCTCGCTAACTCTCTCAGAATGATCTTCTTGACCCTAACCAGTCAGGCTTTAAGACGGCTCACTCAAATGAGACCACAATCCTCTGCGTGAAGAAGACTCTCCACTCTGCCAAAGCTGACTCTCTCTCTCTCCTCTGTTCTCTTTCTCCTAGATCTATTCGTTACCTTCTACACTGTGAACACTATGAACTGCTTCCATTAAGACCGCTGTACATTCAATTTGTGAATATTACGGGTATAGAGTTGATTCGGAAAGTATTCAGACCCCTTTACTTAGTACTTTGTTGAAGCACCTTTGGCAGCGATTACTGCCTAGAGTCTTCTTGGGTACGACGCTACAAGCTTGGCACACCTGTATTTGGGGCGTTTCTCCCATTCTTCTCTGCATATCATCTCAAGCTCTGTCAGGTTGGATGGGGAGTGTCGCTGCACAGCTATTTTCAGGTCTTTCCAGAGATGTTCGATCAGGTTCAAGTCAAGGCTCTGGCTGGGCCACTTAAGGACATTCAGAGACTTGTCCCAAAGCCACTCCTGCATTGTCTTGGCTGTGTGCTTAGAGTCATTGTCCTGTTGGAAGATGAACCTATGCCCCAGTCTGAGGTCCTGAGCACTTTGGAGATTGATTTCATCAAGGATCTCTCTGTACTTTGCTCCGTTCATCTTTCCCTCGATCCTGCCTAGTCTCCCAGTCCCTGCCACTGGAAAACATCCCCACAGCATGATGATGCCACCACCATGCGTCACCGTAGGGATCGTGCCAGGTTTCCTCCAGACGTGCTGCTTGGTATTCAGGACAAAGTGTTCAATCTTGGTTCAATCAGACCAGATAATATTTTTTCTCATGGTCTGAGAGTCCTTTAGGTGCCTTTTGGCAAACTCCGAGCGGGCTGTCATGTGCCTTTTACTGAACAGTGGCTTCCGTCTGGCCACTCTACCATAAAGGCCTGATTGGTGGAGTGCTGCAGAAATGGTTGTCCTTCTGGAAGGTTCTCCAGTTGCCACAGAGGAACTTTGGAGCTCTGTCCAAGTGACCATTGGGTTCTTGGTCACCTCCCTGATTGCTCAGTTTGTCCGGGCGGCCAGCTCTAGGAAGAGTCTTGGTGGTTCCAAACTACTTCCATTTAAGAATGGAGGCCACTGCGTTCTTGTGGACCTTCAATTCTACAGAAATGTTTTGGTATCCTTCCCCAGATCTGTGCCTCAACACAATCCTGTCTCAGAGCTCTACTGACAATTCCTTTGACCTCATGATTTGTTTTTTCCTCTGACATGCAGTGTCAACTGTGGGACCTTATATAGACTGGTGTGTGACTTTCCAAATCATGTCCAATAAATGTAATTTACCACAGGTGGACTCCAATGAAGTTGTAGAAAAATCTCAAGGATGATCAATGGAAACAGGATGCACCTGAGCTCAATTTCGCGTCTCATAGCAAAGAGTCTGAATTCTTATGTAAATAAGGTATTTCTGTTTTTATTTTGTTATACATTTGCTCAAAATTCTAAAACGTGTTTTTGCTTTGTCATTATGGGGTATTGTGTGTAGCACAAAAAGCTTATTCATCTCAAATGTTTGGCACAAATGTGTTTACATCCCTGTTAGTAAGCATTTCTCCTTTGCCAAGATAATCCATCCATCTGACAGGTGTGGCATATCAAGAATCTGACTAAACAGCATAATCATTACACAGGTGCACCTTGTTCTGGGCACAATAAAAGGCCACTCTAAAATATGTAGTTTTGTCACACAACACAATGCAACAGATGTCTAAAGTTGAGGGAGCGTGCAATTGGCATACTGACTGCAGGAATGTCCACCAGAGCTGTTGCCAGATAATTGAATGTTAATTTCTCTACCATAAGCCGCCTCCAATGTCGTTTTAGAGAAATTGGCAGTACGTCCAACTAGCCTCACCACCACAGACCACGTGTAACCACGCCAGCCCAGGACCTCCACATCCGGCTTCTGCACCTGTTGGATCTTCTGAGACCAGCTACCCGGAGAGCTAATGAAAGTGTGGGTTTGCACAAGCGAAGAAAATCTGCACAAACCATCTCAGGGAAGCTCATCTGTGTGCTCGTCGTCCTCATCAGGATCTTGACTTGACTGCAGTTTGGAGTCGTAACAGACTTCAGTGGGCAAATGCTCACCTTCGATAGCCACTGGCATGCTGGAGAAGTGATAAATCCTGGTTTCAACTGTACCGATGGCAATTTGTATGAACAGAGATACCATGATGAGATCCTGAAGCCCATTGTCATGCCATTCATCCGCTGTTGTCACCTCATGTTTCAGCATGATAATGTACTGCCCCATGTTAGGATATGTAACCAATTACTGGAAGCTGGAAATGTCCCAGTTCTTCCATGGCCTGCATACTCCCAGACAAGTTCGACAGTGTTTTCCAGTTTCTGCGAAGGAGATGTGCCGCGCTGCATGAGGCAAATGGTGGTCACAACAGATATTGACTGGTTTTCTGATCCACTCCCCTACGATTTTTAGTCATGTGAAATCTATAGATTAGGGCCTAATGAATTTATTTATTTCCTTATATGAACTGTAACTCAGTAAAAGCTTTGAAATTGTTGCATGCTGCGTTTATAGAGTAGTTTTGTTCAGTAAAGATTTTAAGACACAATTTGCCATTGCTGTCACGTAACCATAAGTCAAGGTTAGAAAAAAAGAAACAAATGCATAGCTGCAAGCTGTACCATATTTCATGAGGACAGTTTAGATAATGCTTTATTACTTATAGATAGACAGTTTATTAAAGGTTGTTGAGGACATTGCACCACTAGTATCTAATACTGTAATCAGACTCAGAAGTTCCCAGATAGCAACGAGCAGAAAGGCGGCCCTCCAAAGTGATTGCGCTTGGCGAGATAGACAAGTTGCTTGGTGGCCTCACCGGTGGGGTGCTTGCGATTGGCCACTTTAATCATGGGACAGCTTTGCTCCTGCCACTGATATGCTGTTTTACTCACACCCCAACCGCCCTTTTCCTGACATGCGATACTACAGCTGCCAGACATAGGGCAAGCTGCTATTTTCAGTGTCAAACCAGCAGCATGCCTGCTCACTGGTGCCATTTATTTTTATATACAGGTAACTGCCAAAATAATAGAAACATGAGTAAATGAGGGATACAAAGTATATTGAAACACAGGTGTGGTTCCTGAGTTAATTAAGCAATTAACATCCCATCATGCTTAGGGTCATGTATGAAAATGCTGCGCAGGCCATTATTTTGGCTACATTGGCAATGCGCCCATAGGATGACAATATCCCCATCCACAGGGCATGAGTGGTCACTGAATGGTTTGATGAGCATAAAAATGATGTTAACCATATACCATGGCCGTCTGAGCCATCAGATCTCATCCCAATTTAACATTTAAGGGAGATTCTGAAGCGACGCCTGAGACAGTGTTTTTCACCACCATTAACAAAACACCAAATGCTGGAATTTGAGAGTCCCTCCAATAGAGTTCAAGTCACTTGTAGAATCTATGCCAAAGTGATAGAAGCTGTTCTGGCTCGTAGTGGCCCAACATCCTATTAAGTAGTGATGTGCAGTTTGCGAACAATTTAAGCACTCCTTTTAGTGACTGAAGAGTCATGATTCGTTTTTCCGAGAGACTTGTTCACTTTAGTCGTTCGTTTGACCTGCTGGCCGCAATGATTTCTACAGCAGGATTAATACATGCTCCTCCGGCTCAGCTGCTCCGTAGACGTCTATCATGTGCGTGCAGAAACAATAGATCATGCATAGAGAAGAAAAATACATGTACATTGTTTGAAGCACACTTTAATAAGTCTCACTTGGACCACTTGGACCAGTCGCTTGGACCTTTTTTTAAATATTTTTTTGTATTGTTAACAAACACTCCCCCATAAAGAAAATTAGAATTAAAAACAGGTTCAGCCCCTGGTTTGACCGTGATCTTGCAGAGTTACTCCACCTCAAGAATTGCATTTGGCAAAAGGTCCGGCAAACGCTTACTCAGGCTGACTGGCTCTCGTTCAGGCAAATAAGAAATAAGTGCACTCAGGCTATCCGGAAGGCCAAAGTTAGTCACCCCAAAAAATTCTGGAAAACGGTTAAAGACCTGGAGAATAAACCCTCCTCCTGACAGCTGCCCATGTCCCTTAAAATGATTATGTGGTTGTTACTGACAAGAAGCACATGGCTGAGCTCTTCTTTAATCAACACTTCATTAAGTCAGGATTCCTATTTGACTCAGCCATGCCTCCTTGCCTGTCTAACATTTCCTCATCTGCTACCCCTTCTGATGCAACTATCCCAATCTCTTTTTCCCCTGCCCTGCTGCAAAGTTTGACCCCAAAAAAATCCTAATATCGGGTATGTTGACTTACATTGGATTTGTGCCACAAATGCTAAAAGTGAGCATTTGGAGAAAGTGGTCAGGGAGACAACCAAAGCATGGATAATTGGATTCATTTAGTAAGATAGAGAATTTTTTTTACAATTATTCTACTTGATTTATTGATGTCACTGAACTATAAAAATATGTAAAAAGCACTCGCACATCTGAGTGATCTTGTTGCAGGTGGATTGGAATCATTTGATAACTTAAATGAAAAGGTGTCTCTAGCTTGAACGGTTCAAGAGTTACTGTTGAGTTATTTATACAAATGTGTATACATTTGTATCATTATAGTTGTTAAGTTCTGAAGTATTTCTCTGCCATCGACCTGTATAGTATAGTTAACCATCCACCAATGCAATGTCTTTTTATAGCTTTTTTTGCACTCCAGATATCTTGTATTTCTATACTTTTTCATACTGCCGCTCTATGTATCATGTACGTGTATCTGTCTTGTGTACTTTCGTTGTGGCATTTTGCACCTGCCCTGTGTTTTGTTGTAGCTGCTTGACAATGAAATTTCCCCCCCGGGGGATCAATAAAGTACCTACCTATCTATCTATCTAAGTTGATAGTTTTTAAGAATTTGAAGTTAGGACAGCTTGAACATGAAGAAGTTGGTTTAAATAAAGTACCTATCTATCTATCTATCTATCTATCTATCTATCTATCTATCTATCTATCTTAGTATCTCTAGCTTGAAGGGTTCAAGAGTTAATGTTTGGTTATTTCGTGCTATTCTATGCAAATGTATATAATTATAGTTGATAAAAGTATTTAAGAACTGAAAGTTAGGACAGCCTGAACATGTGAAAGTTGGTTTGGTGTTTTTAGCTTGAACGTTACTATTGGTGAGTTAATTTATGCTAATGAAGATAGTTATAGTTGATAAAGATATTGAATATTTTTAAGTTAGGATAGAGTAAATGTTTTAAAGTTGGTTTTATAGCTTAATTGGCCAAGGATTATGACCATTTTAAATACCACTGTACCATTGGTTCTCATTTTTATTTAATTTTTTATTTAACCTTTATTTAACTAGGCAAGTCAGTTAAGAACAAATTCTTATTTACAATGACGGCCTACACTTGCAGGGCTGGGATTAAAATATATATAAATAAATTAAATAAAAATATAGGACAAAAGACATATCACGACAAGAGAGACAACACTACATAAAGAGGGACCTGAGACAACAACATAGCATGGCAGCAACACATGACAACACAGCATGGTAGCAACACAACATGACAACAACATGGTAGCAACACAACATGGCAGCAATACAACATGGTAGCAGCACAAAACAGGGTACAAACATTATTGGGCACAGACAACAGGTAGAGACAACAATACATCATGCAAAGCAGCCACAACTGTCAGTAAGAGTGTCCATGATTGAGTCTTTGAATGAAGAGATGGAGATAAAACTGTCCAGTTTGAGTGTTTGTTGCAGCTCGTTCCAGTCGCTAGCTGCAGCGAACTGAAAAGACAAGCGACCCAGGGATGTGTGTGCTTTGGGGACCTTTAACAGAATGTGACTGGCAGAACGGGTGTTGTATGTGGAGGATGAGGGCTGCAGTAGATATCTCAGAGAGGGGGGAGTGAGGCCTAAGAGGGTTTTATAAATAAGCATCAACCAGTGGATGTTGGGACGGGTATACAGAGATGTCCAGTTTACAGAGGAGTATAGAGTGCTGTCGAACCCATGTTAATGAAATCTAATAATAATATGAGTATGTAAGAAATCTAGAGTTGTGTATTGCTTTGCATGCACACCTAATAAAGACTGAAATAGTTTGGTTGGATAAGTGTCCACTTCTAAATTAGCTGAGGTGTAACCAATCACCTTCAAAATCACATACCAAGTCAATTGGGCTCCACCTGTGTTAAATTGTAGTGATTCGCACAATTTCAGGATACATTCAACAGTTCCTGTTGGTTCCCTTTGCTGGGTAGTGAATTGCAACGCAAACACTCAACCATGAGCTCCAAGGAGCTTGTAAAATAATTCTGGGACAAAGTCGTGGAAAGGCACAGCACAGTAGCCTGAGTACCAGTCTCTTTAGCTTACATTCCACTACTTGCCACTCCTTGTCATTGCCAAAGAGACTAGCCTTTCGGCAAGCTTAGCGATCAATATGCAGCTGGATTTACGGCGCAGTTGCTGATTGGTAGTTGGAAACAACATTCATATTTTCCACGTTATGGAACATGGGTTGCGCACAAATTTTAAGAACAACAATATACAATACCGTCACGACGGTAATGAGAGAGAGAAATAACACTATGGAAAATATTCAGCCTACAAGATTCAATCGAACTTCGTTCTCTTCATTTGCATCATATTAATGAAAGGAAAGAAACATAAAACTGGCACCTGTCATCATTCCTAGCCTCATAACTTCCTTACTCATTTTTAAAAGACAGGGCACTTTATGAAACTTACTGAATGGACATAGAGAGAATTAGCCAACTCACACACAGACACAAACACACACACACACTAAAAGAACCCATCAATCAAAGCCACCAATACACCTCAGACACACACAAATCCCATTTATTCTTTCCTAAAAACGCATTCGGACTCACCTTCAATTCTTGGCTGTAGTACATCAGAAAGTAGGCCTAGGCTATGTTATAGCATAATGTTCAAATAATGTTGCCTATCAAATGAATTGACAAGGAAAGTTTGTAGGGTGAGAGAGCAACAGCTATAGTATTACTACAGACGTTGGTTATTATTATCCTAGTATGTGCCTTATTCCAGAATGAAGATTTGCACCGGATTAGTTTTTCCAAACTCCCCCCGTAATTCTTTATTTGTTCATTCAATTTAGTCTATGCCGGAAGCCTGCTGGTTTTATTTGGTAGGAGTGAAGGTATTTCAACATCATGACTACCTGATAAAAGGCTACAATGATCACTTGAGCTTGGCTGCCAATATCGGTGTCACCACTGGTCCAATATTTAAATTGAGGAAATGTGATAATAATCATTATTTTAGAGATCCACGTTAGACATCCCCCCTGATGAAAATGCCCCCATCCTGCTGATGTGAGCTGCTGGAAAGCGCACTTGATATTTGTTTATGGCTGAGAAAGTGAACTTGCCATTTTCAAAAAGGAGCTCATTGGGGAATTGGAGATTCTCTGTTTTGCGATCTGTTTTCTATGTCAACAGCCAGGATTTCATAAAATATGCCTAGGCACTATATATTTTTTAATTGCACAAATATTTAAATGAAGGCATTTGGCGTTCAAGTTCAACTTCAATTCATTGGCACAAAACGTGCGTCAGACAACATTTTTTTTGTCTCTGGCTTGCATAGCACAGGTGGTGGTCACCTAAATTCACTGTAGTAGGCTAGGCCTAATATAGGCTAGCATACAAATGGTGGATTAATAGCCCAGCATATGAATCAACTTCTATTTTACACATCTCTGTCTTCACTGTTCCCTTCCACAATTCATGCATCTCTGCTGGCATCTCCACTGGCCTCTCTCTCTTCCATCCACTCTTCCACTCTTCCATCCATAGCTCTTGAACCAGTAGCCTAGCCCAACAGGCAGGAAAGTATTTGACGTCAATCTATGTCTGAGGGAGTCGGGAGATGACGTGGAAACCGGCCACAAGGGGCAACAGTGAGTGCTTTTACCTTCAAGTAGGTTTTGTTGGGTGTTGTGGACGGGGTGGTGGATAGGCGTAAGTATCTGCCTCTGGTTCAAAAGGTTGCATGTTTGAATCAAGTGATAGAAAAGTATCTGCCTCTGGTTCTAAAGATTACATGTTTGACTCTAGCGATAGAACGTTTTTTTAATTTTTTATTAATCATTCAGAGTTAACACTTAAACTTAACCCTAACCTTAAAAATGTTAAGTTAATGCCTTAACTGAGCAAGAGGAAAAGTACATTAGAGTGTCTAGTTTGAGAAACATATGCCTCACAAGTCCTCAACTGGCAGCTTCATTAAATAGTACCCGCAAAACACCAGTCTCAACGTCAACAGTGAAGAGGCGACTCTGGGATGCTGGCCATCTAGGCAGAGTTGCAAACAAAAAGCTATATCTAAGACAGGCCAATAAAAACAAAAGATTAAGATGGGCAAAAGAACACAGACACTGGACAGAGGAAGATATGTAATTTTCTTTGCAATAAAAGGCACGTGACAGGCCGCTTGAAGTTTGCCAAAAGGCGCCTAAAGACTATCAGACAATGAGAAACAAGGTTCTCTGGTCTGATGAAACCAAGATTGAACACTTTGGCCTGAATGCCAAGCATCACGTCTGGAGGAAACCTGGCACCATCCCTACGGTGAAGCATGGTGGTGGCAGCATCATGCTGTGGGGATGTTGTTCAGTGGCAGGGACTGGGAGACTAGGCAGGATCGAGGGAAAGATGAACGTAGCAAAGTACAGAGAGATCCTTGTAAAACCTGCTCCAGAGCGCACAGGACCACAGATTGCGGCGAAGGTTCACATTCCAACAGGACAATGACCCTAAGCACACAGCCAAGACAACACAGGAGTGGCTTCGGGACAAGTCTCTGAATGTCCTTAAGTGGCCAAGCCAGAGCCCAGACTTGAATCAGATCGAAAATCTCTGGAGAGACCTTAAAATAGCTTTGCAGCGACGCTCCCCATCCAACCTGACAGAGCTTGAGATGATCTGCAGAAAATAAAGGGAAAAACTCCCCAAATACAGGTGTGCCAAGCTTCTAGCGTCATACCCAAGAAGACTTGATGCTGTAATCACTGCCAAAGGTGCTTCAACAAAGTACTGAGTAAAGGGTCTGAATACATTATTATACATTTTTTAAAATTTTACGTCACCAAATAACTGATTAAAAGACAGTGTTTTTCAATGGTCTACAGTACTCTTAGTAGCACTTTGTAGGGTAGCACCATGGTGTAGCCAGAGGACAGCTAGATTATGTCCTCCTCTGGGTACATTGACTTCAATACAAAACCTAGGAGGCTCATGGTTCTCACCCCCTTCCATAGACTTACACAGTAATTATGACAACTTGTAGAGGACGTCCTCCAACCTATCAGAGCTCTTGCAGCATGCACTGACATGTTGTCCACCCAATCAAAGGATCAGAGAATGAATCTACTGAAAGCATAAACTACAGCTAGCTTGCACTGCAGTGCATAAAATGTTGTGACGTGCTAGTTCTAGTAGTTTTAGTGACAACGATGTCGACTGTGTGTAGCGGCTAGCAGTAATGCTTGAAGGTTTGGCTTGGAAAGGTTTTTTCGCCTGGTCATAAACAGCTGATGTGTTGTGCACTGAAGTCCAGAAGCGAAGGGAAAAGGTGAGAGGAGGATAGCGTGTAGATAGTTGCGATAAGGAATTATACAACGCGTAAAGTGAAAGTAAACTGTTTGTGTGTGATCAGGGGTGTATTCATTACGCTGATTCTTAAATGGAAGCAAACGGAACGATACGGGGATAAACATACCTGAATTTGTCAAATAGAAACTCTCATTTCGAACTGTTAGACTAATGATTACACCATATATCAGCTAGATGCAGGCAAAAGTGTGCAAGGTGGTATTGTAATCACCTTGATTACTCAAAATTCTCTTGACCTGTGCAGCTACGTTGTAAACTTTCATTCATAAACTTTAATTTCATAATCATCCTCCCTCATCTAAAACAGCACTGACCGCCACTGATATATGTACAGTGGGGAGAACAAGTATTTGATACACTGCCGATTTTGCAGGTTTTCCCACTTACAAAGCATGTAGAAGTCTGTAATTTTTATCATAGGTACTCTTCAACTGTGAGTGACGGAATCTAAAACAAAAATCCAGAAAATCACATTGTATGATTTTTAAGTAATTAATTTGCATTTTATTGCATGACATAAGTATTTGATACATCAGAAAAGCAGAACTTAATATTTGGTACAGAAACCTTTGTTTGCAATTACAGAGATCATACGTTTCCTGTAGTTCTTGACCAGGTTTGCACACACTGCAGCAGGGATTTTGGCCCACTCCATACAGACCTTCTCCAGATCCTTCAGGTTTCGGGGCTGTCACTGGGCAATACGGACTTTCAGCTCCCTCCAAAGATTTTCTATTGGGTTCAGGTCTGGAGACTGGCTAGGCCACTCCAAGACCTTGAGATGCTTCTTACGGAGCCACTCCTTAGTTGCCCTGGCTGTGTGTTTCGTGTCGTTGTCATGCTGGAAGACCCAGCCACGACCCATCTTCAATGCTCTTACTGAGGGAAGGAGGTTGTTGGCCAAGATCTCGCGATACATGGCCCCATCCATCCTCCCCTCAATACGGTGCAGTTGTCCTGTCCCCTTTGCAGAAAAGCATCCCCAAAGAATGATGTTTCCACCTCCATGCTTCACGGTTGGGATGGTGTTCTTGGGGTTGTATTCATCCTTCTTCTTCCTCCAAACACGGCGAGTGGAGTTTAGATCAAAAAGCTCTATTTTTGTCTCATCAGACCACATGACCTTCTCCCATTCCTCCTCTGGATCATCCAGATGGTCTTTGGCAAACTTCAGACGGGCCTGGACATGCGCTGGCTTGAGCAGGGGGACCTTGCGTGCGCTGCAGGATTTTAATCCATGACGGCGTAGTGTGTTACTAATGGTTTTCTTTGAGACTGTGGTCCCAGCTCTCTTCAGGTCATTGACCAGGTCTTGCCGTGTAGTTCTGGGCTGATCCCTCACCTTCCTCATGATCATTGATGCCCCACGAGGTGATATCTTGCATGGTGCCCCAGACCGAGGGAGATTGACCGTCATCTTGAACTTCTTCCATTTTCTAATAATTGCACCAACAGTTGTTGCCTTCTCACCAAGCTGCTTGCCTATTGTCCTGTAGCCCATCCCAGCCTTGTGCAGGTCTACAATTTTATCCCTGATGTCCTTACACAGCTCTCTGGTCTTGGCCATTGTGGAGAGGTTGGAGTCTGTTTGATTGAGTGTGTGGACAGGTGTCTTTTATACAGGTAACGAGTTCAAACAGGTGCAGTTAATACAAGTAATGAGTGGAGAACAGGAGGGCTTCTTAATGAAAAACAAACAGGTCTGTGAGAGCCGGAATTCTTACTGGTTGGTAGGTGATCAAATACTTATGTCATGCAATATAAAGCAAAATAATTATTTAAAAATCATACAATGTGATACAAAGCATGTAGAGGTCTGTAATTTTTATCATAGGTACACAGTTGAAGTGTACCTATGATAAAAATTACAGACCTCTACATGCTTTGTAAGTAGGAAAACCTGCAAAATCGGCAGTGTATCAAATACTTGTTCTCCCCACTGTATATACTGTATGTGTGTGTATATATTTATATTCATCAAAGATGTCCCTTGTTCTTGCTTGCCTGACATAAAATAGGCTACAGTGTTCACAACGAACTGGCAGGAAAGTTTAAATGGTGAAAGCTTCTCTGGTGTGATGTGATCACATTGGCTGGTGGTAAAAACGCAATATACTACATAAATGTAGGCAGGGAGAATAAAATGTATAGATTAAGTGAGAATGTTTTCATTGTCCCTACTATGACGCATAGTGGTGGCAGCATCATGTTATGGGGATGTTTCTCATCATAGGGACTGGGGTGAGAAACTTATCAGGATAGAAGGGAACATTAATGGATCAATGTACAGAAAAGTCCCTGAGGAAAACCTGCTGCCCTCTGCAAGAAAGCTGAAACTGGGACGGAAGTTCACCTTTCAGCATGACAACGACCCACCCAAAGCACACAGCCAAAGCTACAGTGGAGTGGCTAATGAATAAAAAGGTAAATGTCCTTGAGCGGTCCAGTAAGAGCCCCGACCTAAATCTAATCGAAAATGTGTGGCATAACTTGAAGATTGCTGTCCATAAACGGTCCTCAAGGAACTTGACCGACCTTGACAGAGCTGAACAGTTTTGGAAAGAAGAATGGTCAAATATTGCCAAATCTAGGTGTAGAAATCTAAGTTGGTAGAGACCTATCCCAACAGACTCACAGCTGTAATTGCTACCAAAGGTGCTTCCACCAAGTATTAACTCGGGGGGGTGGTGGCTTATCCAATTATGATATTTCAGTTTTGTATTTTTATTATATATTATTTATAAAAAATGTAATGATAAAACATATTTTTTTGGTATGTAGATAAATGGGGGGGAAAATCCTTATTTAAAATTCATGAAACTGACGCACTGGCCTTGTACACCAAATGTTTTGCATATTATGGGTGTTGTGTGATGATGTTTTCATCTGATTGTCAAACAAATCACTTAAAAAAGTAGGCTACCTGCACAGTTCGATCCACCATAAAAATTTAGCTGATACTCCGTACAGGACCGGATAGCCCACTGGCTTAGGCTACTTTCACCCCTAATTTAGATACATTTATGATTCCAATTTAACATTTGGTAGGTCATATTATAATTGCCGACATTTGGTAGGCCATTTGTTTGTCAACTAAAGTTATATACATGCAGCTTTTCTTCTTTCATAACTTGTTGCCCTTGAAGACTAAATACATTAGAATAACGTCTTACATCGATAGAATGAACGCATTAGTTATCTAGTTAGAACCGGTAAAGTTGTCTGTTTTGTTTAGGTACCGGGAAGAAAACGCAATAATTTCAAGACAGTAGAAAGATTTTTCCAGTGCAAAATGTCATCAGTATGACTGATTTTAAGGAAATTAAAAGCTGAGAAAACTATGAAACACGTTTCTGATAAGACTAAAGTTTGTATTGGGTGCATATTTTATGTGGTTGTAATACTGTCTGCTTGCATAGCAGTGTCAAAGATAACAGTTACACACATATTCACATTTTCTCAAGTGATGCTGAAAGAAAGTAATCATATTTCTCCAGTTCTGTTCCCAAGACAAAATAAACATTTGTTGTATAATTTTACTGCAAGAAATGCATAATTCTGCAGAAATTAATATTATATTGTGCTACATGTGAGAGGTTATAGGACTACAGTCAGTGTCCAGATTTCAGTTACCATTCCATTTAACCCATATGAACTTAAATTAAGAATATTTTGTTTTTTCATGGATGCAGGGATACTCGTGAGAGGAATATCAAAGGTGCATGTAAACAGCTTATCCCAAGTAAGACCTTAAGCTACTATCTGGAATACAGTACATGTGTAAATGTGGCCAATGACACAGCAACATTTGAAAAAATACTTTCCATAGGCACTGTGTCTTATCTGTCTTGTTTTGCCTTTCTCAGCTGAGTACTGTACATTGCCTGGCATGTGCCTGTCATAAATGAATCTCCACCCAGTCCAGACCCTTCTGTACTTATCTTATCTGATTGTATTGCAATCATTTTATCAACCCCCTCCCCCCTTTGGTCACATGCATAAACTATATAAAAAGACAGACCAAACTTCTCATCATTGGTTCTTTCATCGTTGAAATTCCCAAGGTAAGCTTGGAAGGAAACTCACAACTGAGAGTTGACAGTTTCCTCCGAAATATTTTGACCAATGATTAATTGTGTAATTGGATGAATAAACCTTTGATGATAGTTCCTTTTCTGTTTTAGTTGCTAGACACTGTTGCTTTTAGTTATATTGCTAAATTAGTTTACTAATGATTCTAAGTATCTAAATGTACTAATGAGAGTCAGTGAATTAACACATGTAATGCTATTGTTTCAAAAGTGTAGGACGTTGTTTAGGACAGTACCATGCACAGTGCTGTTGGTCAGGTCTAGAGTGAGTAGGTAAATGTTTGACACCTTGCATCAGTTCCATGCTGGCATAACCCACTGTAATGGATGAAAATCTCTCTCTCTCTCTCTCTCTCTTTCTCGCTCTTTCTTGTATCAAACAGAAGTCAAGATGTCTAAGCTGACAATTTTAGCAGGTGACTCAACTCATCCACTATGACTCCATAGTTTACATCAGGCATAATCACTGCCCTTTGTCGTCTAATAAAATTATATGCTTTGACATAAATATTTTTGGGGCTATTTACACAGAAATTTGCTTTGCCTTTCAAAACTAAACTAGTACATCAGTGCAGATAGAAGTTATCCTAATGAGTTACTCATGCATTGACCTCAGATTGCTCTCTCTCTCTCTCTCTAGGCTTGTGCCTGGTGCTGTGCCAGTTGGGTGCTTCCACCTCAGTTTCCACCGCAGCTGCAGCCTCTCCCAAGATGGTGTGCTACTTCACCAATTGGTCTCAGTACAGACCAGACAAAGGGAAGTACAAGCCCGAGAACGTGGACCCCCACCTGTGCACTCACCTGATCTACGCTTTCTCCATCATCAACACCCGCAACGAGCTGGTCACCTATGAGTGGAACGATGACGTCCTCTACAAATCCTTCAACGCCTTGAAGACCAAGTAAGTGGCTCTCTTCACAACTTATTAGTGTTGGTGTTGAATGAAGAAATTAGTTTCCCAATTGTCCAGGGATATTTCTTTGGTAGTTGTTATTAATTTCTCTGAACTGGAGCTTCTTTTTAGCAGCGGCTTAGATTTTTCAGTCTACTTATATCCAAAATTGCTGAATAATCACAAACCCACCTTTCTTTGCCGTCTCTCTGCAGGAACCCTCATCTTAAGACTCTGCTGGCTGTTGGAGGATGGAACTTTGGTTCTGCCCAGTAAGTACATTCCATAGTCATGCCACAGGACTATGAAACACACCATACATTTGGCTTAAACACCCATATTTAGGTTTAGAGTACATCTTCAACTGTACCTACTGTATCATAGTGTTTGGCAGAAAGGGCGGCAAACCGAAGGGTTGCTAGTTCGATTCCTCCAGCCAACAAGATTAAATATCTGCCGATGTGCCCTTGGGCAAGGCAATTCACCCTAATTGCGCCAGGGTTGCTGTTCATAATGGCAGACCTTGGCTGTGACCCCACTCCTTGAGGGTGTTTCAAGAAACACATTTCCAATTCACACATACATATTAATACACACGTGTACATGTGTGAAATAGCTGCATTTAGGTTGTCTGGGTGTTTAACTATACTAGGGGACCTGAAATCATACAACTATCATGTTTTACAAGCACAGTGAAGATAGGATGCTGTTCAAAGTGCTTTTGACGAAATACAGTATCACAGCTTTTATCATGATTATCAGTACTATATGACTACTGATATCTGTACTATCGATGTATGTTTACGTAGTCACTGGTCCATGAGAGATTAGCTAGTAGTATATCTGTGGAAGTAGTGCAGTCATAGGTAGTATTTAGAAACCATATGGTGTATTGTAATACAGCCTTATGATAAAACTTTTTTCCTCACCTCAGGTTCTCCATCATGGTGAGCAATGCTGCCAACCGTAAGACATTCATCCAGTCGTCCATCAGCTTCCTGAGGACTCATGGCTTTGATGGGCTGGACCTGGACTGGGAGTACCCTGGAGCCCGAGGAAGCCCCCCAGAGGACAAGAAGAGGTTCACTCTGCTCTGCCAGGTGGGTGAGGCTCCTCCACAACAGTTATTAGTCAATGGTAACAATGAAGATAACGTTTTATTTATATAGTGATTTTCCAAGCATTCAAAGAGCTTTACGAAATACTGGGGGCATACTACTAATATATTTTCCCAAGCTCGTATGGTTCCCCATAATACATAATATCTCTAACTCTTTCTGACCCATGATGCTTTGTGTGTTTACGTTTTACAGGAGCTCGTGGCTGCCTACGCAGCTGAGGCCAAATCCACCGGCAATGCCCAGCTCATGCTGACCGCTGCTGTGTCCGCTGGAAAGGGAACCATCGACGCTGGATATGAGATTGCCGAGATCGCCAAGTGAGTCTAGAAGCCTTTTTGAATATGAATGTTTCCGGCAGAGAGGTCCATCAGTTTAAATAGTAAGCTCTGGAGCTTTAGAAACAGCTTCCAGGTGCCATTTCTTTTCTCAATAGTTTGTGTGTTCACTTGTGTGTGTTTCTCCAGGTCTCTAGACTTCATCAACGTGATGACCTATGACTTCCACGGAACTTGGGAGCAATTCACTGGACACAACAGCCCACTCTACCGTGGTGCTCATGACAAGGGAGACCTTATCTTCTTCAACACTGTAAGGACAGATTTCACACAGACTGACATAATGTTTATCAGTGTGTATAATGATACTTTTGTAGTGACTAAACCTGTAGAGGGAAGAAAGTAGTAAGTTTAAAATCCTTCTCATTCCAACCATCTTCATGAAGTCAAATAGATTTCATATATCATACAGCTTTACCGAAAATATTTACTTACCATGGTGTGGTATAATTATTATTTAGTACCATGATAATGAAAGAACTATAGTGCCACTTTACTTTTGAGTGTTATTCTACAACAGGGATGGGACATTGTGGCTCCTATTTTGTAGGCCTGCGGACCAATACAAAAATACAATATAATAATATAATAATAATAATAATAAGTATTTATTTTATTTGGGGGGTGGGGGGGTCAGTCAGGTCTCATTCTACTGTTTAGCGTTAGAATAATAGAATACACAAGGTGAAATTTCAAAGTTTGGTTGTGCATCAGCAGTCACTTAATTATCCCATGTCAGCTACATTTTTTTAGATTGATAAATTAATCTAGCGGCCAGCTATCTAAACTTGTAGTAAACATGGTCGATTTACCGACCGGGGCGGGGCCCTTTGATCATCAATTATCATATTAAACACTGCAAACATTTGCCTAAACCTTTTGGCAAGATGAGTAGAATTGCAGGGAAATGTTTCTCTTCGCTATCACGAGGGGGCCACTAAAATGTTTTGCTCGCAATTGCTGCCCCTCATGATGAATTCTGTTTTTTTGTGGCCCCCAACCCCATCAAAGTTGCCCATCCCTATTCTACAACAATAAATACCCTAGCACTGCTGAAGTACTAGCTATATTTCTCACCTCGCTCTCCATCGCCCCCTCCATCCCTCCACCCTTCTCTTTCTCTCTCAGGACTACGCCATGAAGTACTGGAGAGACAATGGCACCCCAGCAGAGAAGTTGAACATGGGCTTCGCTTCCTATGGTCGTACCTTCCGCCTGACATCATCTGATAGCAGTGTTGGAGCACCAGCTAATGGCCCCGCCTCCGCCGGGCCCTACACCCGTGAGGCCGGCTTCTGGGCCTACTATGAGGTGAGAGCTGGGGGCCAAAACATTAAAACACTCAGGTTAAGTTAGATATTCGTTTTTTTCATTGTTATTCCAAGAATGCTGTACAAAAGGGACATTGGCATGATGATTTCACTAAACAATCTCCCGTTTCATGTGTTTTGTTCAGATCTGCACCTTTGTGAAAGGCGCAACAGTTGAGATGATTGCAGACCAGATGGTTCCTTATGCCTACAAGGGCAATGAATGGGTTGGATTTGACAACAGGCAGAGCTACGAGACAAAGGTCATTTTCAACTCAACATTTACCATGATACTAATGTAGATAGGAAGACATTCTTGCCCCGTCCTTAAGTGGTCAACAAAATATCTGGTACGATACTTAAGGTTTGTGAAACTTGGGTGACATAGCCTCTAAATATACACCCTTTCTCTCTCCGTCTTTGTATCTCTACCTTTCTCTGTCCTCATTCGATCCCACAGGTCCGCTACATGAAGGACAACAAGTTTGGCGGTGCCTTCGTGTGGGCCCTGGATCTTGATGACTTCGCCAACCAGTTCTGCGCAGAGGGTAACCACCCACTGCTGGGACATCTGCGCAACCTTCTTGACATTGGTAAGTCTGATGTTTCAGTGAAGGAACAAACTTGATATTCCAAAACTAAACTAAAGTGTAATCTTAAGTGATTATCCCACTGTGTGAAGGGGGCCACTATGATAAATGCAGATGAAATAATGTCCAGACGTTTCATCACCTCAGCTCTTTCCCTCATGGTAAAACCCCCTCTCCTTTTCTCTTTCCCCCCACCCAGAGCTGCCCCCTCTGCCCCCTACCACCACCCCCAAACCTGGCTCAGTTACCACCACACGCCCCACCACCACACGCCCCACCACCACACGCCCCACCACCCACGCCCCTGGGACTGGCTTCTGCAACGGCAAGCCTGATGGCATCTACCCCAACCCAGACGACAACACCTCCTTCTACATGTGCGCTGGTGGCATCACTAACCTCAGGAAATGTGGCAGCGGCACCGTCTTCGACGACAGCTGCAAGTGTTGTGTGTGGCCTTGAGCGTGTTGTGAAGGAGTGAGGGTGTGAATTTATGATTTATTTTAATTCGGATCCCCTTTAGCTGTTGAAGAAAAAACAGCTATTCTTCCGGGGTCCATTAGAATCGTTAATGCTAAAGTTAATACCAATATTGTATTTACCAACTTCAAGTGTTACTGTGGTGCAAAAAAAGGTTTTGTGGAAGAATTATTTCTGTAGACAATAATTGAGATTAATTTAGGTGAGTCTTGCACTTAGTAGTAGTGGAAATAGTTTGTTTTGAATGTGAATTTTAGTTTAGAATAGAAGCATATAAATAAAAAATGTTTTGGCTATTTATCTTATTTTTCCTATGCTTGACAAGACTTTTCATTCTTACCCTGAAACATATTACCTCGAGGCTACATTTTTTAACATTACACATTTGTGGTGCAATACTACAAATTCTTATTTACAATGACGGCCTACCCAGGCCAAACCTGGACAATGCTGGGCCAATTGTGTGCCTCCCTATGGGACTCCCAATCACAGATGGATTGTGATACAGCCTGGAATTGAACCAGGCTCTGTAGTGATGCCTCTAGCACTGAGATGCAGTGCCTTAAACCACTGCGCCGCTCAGGAGCCCCCAAATGGCAGGGGAAAATACACCGGTGATACAATACGGTATTATTATTACTGGGGTTTAGTAATACAAAAAAACATCACAATACAAGAGAATATATTGCTACTGGCACGAGAATGTGACATAGGGATTACAAGGATCCTGCCACCCAACACGATGGTGTGCAGTGGCGTATATTCATAGATGCCGAGGGAAGAAAGGCTTTCCCCCCAAAAAATACCAAGCAAATAAGAAAAAAAAGACTTTATAGTTCATCTCTCTGTGTTTCATAATTTTCCTTAAATTCACAAGAGGCTGAATGTACCTCACCAGAAAAAGCATCCAAGAGAACGAAACAGCACCCCTCTGTCTCTATATGTGTAGGCCATCTATCTGATGATGTCTGGTCAAAACAAGTATGACAATGTTGCCGCTCATAGACTTGAATGAAAGGGAAGCCAGCGACTATTTGGCCTCCCTTGATAAAAAAAAGTATAAAATAATAGCCAATCAGCGTTGAGCTAAACTGAGTGAGTTCAACTGTGAATGGTCCTTTCAAACAAAAAAAGTGTCAAGGGAAGCCAGTTTGGATTTGGCTTCACTCCAATCACATCACATCGAGAGCAAAACGTAATTGACAGAAAAAAACATAAATTGTTGCATCTCGTTGTGTTGTTGTCCTCCGGTGGCTAGCTAGCTAGCTAAAATTGTCACTTTCCTAAATTAGCCATGGATAGGGATTTGGACTTGTGGTTTTACTTAATTCTCTCAAGACATGTAAAGTCATATATAGTGAACAGAACGTTTGCCACATAATGACGTCCATGCAAAAAAAACACAACAATTAAAGACCCTGTAATATTGCCCCCACGTTGGCCTGGTGTGCCAATTGTGGCTCTGTGTCCAATGAGATTGTGTCTATGTCTCCTGCCTTTGGACAGATTGAACCCAGCCTTGTCCACAAAAACAAGAATGTGGGTAATTTCATGTCCTTCCAGCTCCATTATTCTCTATATAGTAACACAGAAACAAAATATAAAGTTTGTTTTACATAGCCTATTCTAGAATCAGACCGTTTAGTAAAGTAGAAATGTTTTCTGTTGTTATGGGTATCTACAATTTCAAGAAGCATATACAGGCATCATTGTACAGTAAAACTCCCTGTACAATATACCATGTGCACACCAATGGTTTACTTGAACATACTGGTACCACAGCTCCTTCACTATTCCTCTCAAATGGCACCTTGTAGAGTTGTTTTATAGTCATTAGATTTTTTTTCAAAACTCTGTCTATAGTGGAAATGCTGACAGAATTGCTATTTGCGAAGATATTGTTGTCATTTATTTTTGCACTTTGGATCTCTCTTAGCCTGATGGAATTGTTGGCAGTGACCATGTTGCAAATGTATTGTTCTTGCTGATGGCTGAATACTGCTGCTCTGCCAACAGCATGAGGTCGTTGTGCAGTCCTATATATGACATGTAGAATTCCCAAATAGATCATGTTACAGATAGTATATTGTATTCAAATTGTGCTGTATTACTGTATATTTCTCATACATATCTTATGGTACATTGTGATTTTCACATCGGCTGATGTAAAAAGGGCTTCATAAATACATTTGATTAATTGAGTGCCCCATGATGGCGGTGGGGTTAGTGTATGGGCAGGCAAAAGCTACGGACAATGAACACAATTGCGGTAATTTCTATTAAGACATTAATGAGCGAGCAACGACGGACATAGTCAATATAACTATTTGTTCAGCACTTTTGAAATGTACAGCAGAGATGGAAACTCGAGTCGGAGACTCGGACTCGAGTCGCACTTATGACTTGCGACTTGACTTAGACTTGTGATCAATAGACTTGAGACTTGACTTGGACTCTAGATCAGAGACTCATGAACAATGCAAGTCAGTACTGGGATAATTTTTTGTTGTGCATTCTGTCAGATAACATGGAACAGGCGGCATTGTAACACAGAGAAAGTAGTTTAATACAGAGGGCTGAAAAGCGGTCTAGAACATCTGCGTTCCGCAAAAACTATGCAGACAAGCCCTTGTCTATTTCAATGGGAGGATAGTGGTTGAGCAAGACACTGCTTCATAATTTTAAGTGCAACAGTTTTGCTTCAGTCCCTCTCCTAGCCCCTGCCTGGGCTCGAGCCAGGGACACTCTGCACACATTGTCCACAGTCACCCTCGAAGCAAACAACTACTTCAAGGTCTCAGAGCGAGTGACATGACGGATTGAAATGCTACTAGCGCGCACCGGTAACTAGCTAGCCGTTTCACACCGGTTACAGCAGCATAAGCCATTTTTTGACTCACGTTGCTGTGGCGCGGCGGTCCTTGGTGGGCAAATTTTGTCATCAAAGGGAAGGATTCACAATTCAGAGTTGAATGACCGTTCTAAACGAATTTTCCCAGTTTGAGCTGTTTATTCCCGACTTGCTTGCAGTTAGCCACTGTCACGATTCTTTACAAACCAATCATTGTTGAATTTGCGATTTCCAGCTTGTTGTGTAATGTTTATGTCCAATGGCCGATGAGCACCGACACATTTTATCCATTATTTCTCTTCATATGACAAGGATTAAAAATGTTTTTTATTTTTATTTCACCTTTATTTAACCAGGTAGATCAGTTGAGAACAAGTTCTCATTTACAACTGCGACCTGGCCAAGACAAAGCAAAGCAGTGTGACAAAAAGACAACAAAAAGAGTTACACATGGGAAATAAACAAACGTACAGTCAATAACACAATAGAAAATCTATATACAGAGTGCAAATGTAGTGCAAAATGCAAAGGTTAGGAAGGTAGGACAATAAATAGGCCATAGTGGCGAAATAAATTACAGATTAGCATTAACACTGGAATGATGGATGTGCAAATAGATACTGGAGTGCAAAATGAGCGGAAGTAAAAAAATAAATATGGGGATGAGGTAGTAGGGTGGGCTATTTACAGAAGGGCTATATACAGGTGCAGCGATCGATAAGCAGCTTTGACAGCTGATGCTTAAAGTTAGTGAGGGAGATAGGAACCTCTAGCTTCAATGATTTTTGCAATTCGTTCCAGTCATTGGTAGCAGAGAACTGGAAGGAATGACGGCCATAGGAGGTGTTGGCTTTGAGGATGACCAGTGAAATATACCTGCTGGAGCGCATGCTACGGGTGGGTGTTGCTATGGTGACCAGCGAGCAGAGATAAGGCAGCCATTTACCTAGTAAAGACTTGTAGATGACCTGGAGCCAGTAGGTTTGGCGACGAATATGTAGTGAGGGCCAGCCAACGAGAGAATAAACTTGCTTGTCTACTTGAGTGTCCACACTAAGATTTTGAAAGTAAAATGTTGACAGGATCAGTCCAATCAAAGCTATTGTAGATATAACGTGATTTGACGTCATTTTATCTGTGGCCAATGACATTGAGCCTTCTTGAAAGGGCACTTCTAATCTGAGTCTATGAAGGACCCAAAGGGCTCACATTTTTTATGTCCACACTTACTAAAGGCGGGTGACGTAGTGTCCCCATGAGTGACAGAACACTGAGCTAATCATGGTGCAATAATCCTATTTTCTGCTGGTCTGCCCCACCACCACAGAAAGCACTGAGCTAGGCTGAAACACCTGCATTTTGGAGCTGCCTGTTTGTATGCAGCTTCATTAATTCAATGATACATATATATTTTTACATTGTTTGCCAACTGATATGTGACATGTATTAATGCCAAAATAACATGCAAAACAGGCAAGCATGTTCAAATCAGCTCTGATAGTTGGAGGTTTAGAAAGATGCCAGAGTTTCCGACTTTAAATTCATAGTTGGATGACAATTCAAAACTATTTTCTCTGTCAGTTTCTTTGTTTCCAGAGTTCTTAGTTGTCTTGAATGCACATAAGTTGGAAGTTGAATGCAGCATTTATGTTGTTTGCTAGCTCCATATGTAATCACTACAAGCGCTATTTTATTCGCCATATACTCTACACGCCCACATTCTGTATACCCAAGCACAAAGAGGGACTCATCGAACAGCCAATGAAAAGGCAAAAGTAAAATGCCCACCCAGCCAGGCTTAGTGAGGAGAACGAGAGATAGAGCAGGTTTGTAAACAAAAGGTTACACATAGTCGAATTCCATTAGTAAATTCAAAAATGCTAAAACGTTATGACATTTAGTCGATTACAAATTACATGACCCTCCCCTGGATTATATATATATTTTTTTTTAAATTACTAAACCCTCCCCCTGACTGAAATTGAAAAAGCGACCCTCCCTCAATTTCCTCCAGGTAATAATTGCTTAAATTTGATGGAATTTGATATTTTAATCATATTTGAGTATCTTTAATGGTAATTTATGTTAATCCCCTTTCCAGATAATTTTTGTGCCAAATACAGACTTTGATTATTGTAAATGAATGTCACATTACGTTGTTTGAAATAATTATTGTTAGGATCACAAACCAGTAGATTTAAATATGTCGGCCTATGTTGTTTTTAGTACCCACTGAATTAAGTGTAAATCTAGAATATCCTACTAAGGGCTCTATTCAATCCACATCGCGAAAATTCAGTTTTACATCATGATTGACATTTTAAGGAAATTGTCCTGATTTAGTAGACTGCATTCGTGGTCAACGCTGCATATATCGGCTGAATCGGAAATCACCTTTATACAGCACAAATCAAGAACTGTTAAAATAAAATGAATTTTAAATGAATCACAGATTTCACCATAAGATTTCGCCAGGTGTGTGGGTGGGTTCGTCTTTCTGACGTGATTGCTCAGCAATAAGTACATGCCACCCACAGAGAAAAAAGGAGTGACAACCTATTATTTTACCTCAATGTCTTATGGAGCTGTTTATTGTCCATGTAATTGATAATAGTGACATACCACCACCACCACGCATATCAGTATTCAAGCTTTGTATGCACACATATCTTAAAATCTTTATTTATCATACAGAATTCTCACTCTAACCCGAGTCTTACTAGTTATAGGTTTTCATGCAGAGAATTCATAACACATAACTAACACTAAATGACCACAGGGTGGCACTCTGAACACAGAAATAATGGTTGGAAGCAACATTTATCTCCCCAGGGACCATGATGAGTCTATAAGAAATAGTAGTTGAATTAGGAGGTACTGCAGGCAAATGCCTGAGGGCCCAAGAAGAGACGTCCCC
Source organism: Thymallus thymallus (assembly GCA_023634145.1). NCBI lineage: Eukaryota > Metazoa > Chordata > Actinopteri > Salmoniformes > Salmonidae > Thymallus > Thymallus thymallus. Next base: position 28,862,706 of record CM042410.1, on the reverse strand, counting down.
ATTCTCTGCAATTGTAGTCACACTTTTTAAGAGAAAAGAAACAGCCACACACTCACGGAAACACATTTTCCTTATAGCTCAAAGTTAATTTAAATTCCAGTCAATTCAGGAAGTACACTGAAATTCAAACTCTTTTCAATGTTATGAATGAGGAAAATGTGGAATCGGGTTAACTGCTGCTAACCCTAAGGGCTGCGCAGCCTGACTTCCTGACTTCAACCTGAGTTGGGGCTGTCACAGGTAAATCACTGACTGTGTCCCAAATGGCATCCTATTTCCTATATAGTGCACTACTTTTGACCAGAGCCCTATATACGGTAATAGGGTGCTATTTGGAATGCAACCACATGCAGTTTTCTCATGGCTGCTGGTTCCAGTCCCACGGGTGTCAGTATGACAGGTTTCTGAAGGCTGAAGAATATTTATGCAATCCTACTGACTGTGTCATGAGGCTGTGAGTGTGTGTGTGTGTGTGTGTGTGTAGCTGGCATGAGGAATAGTTGCTCATGGTCATGTGAAGGTGTAGCCCCGCCTGCGACTTCAAAATCAGCAAAGGTAGCAGGCTTCAGGGCTTTAGTCATATCTATAGTGATACACATAGTAATGGCTTCAATCAAGAACCTGATCCCAGTAGAGAACAGAACAGACATTCTGCGCCGCATGTTTGCAGAAGAGAAGGCGTCCACTGTGTACAATAAAATGGAGGAAGCCCTCAAGAGATGTATGATGAACATACATAATGAGGTAAAGATGAAGAGCGACATAGTGTATGTGGATCACAGACTCAGTTCTGCGCGGACAACTGGTATATTGGCCAAAGAACCATGCTAGATGGCCACATGAGGACTCGTTCTCTCAAGATCTGGGTCAACGGAGCAGCCTTCCTTGTCCAGATTCTGATTTACCTAGCTCAACTGGAGGAGGGGGGTGACAGCCACCAAGCGCTAGCAGCCATCTCAATCTACCAGAAAAACCTGGAGCATCTGCTCCTTAAGTACAAGGAATCTACACTGTACTAAAATATGAACGCAAAATGCATGAATTTCAACGATTTTACAGTTCATATATGGAAATCAATCAATTGAAATAAATTAATTAGGCCCTAATGTATGGATTTCACATGACTGGAAGTACAGGTATACATCTGTTGGTCTGCATTGTTGGTTAGGGTTTGTAAGTAAGCATTTCACTGTAAGGTCTACACCTGTATTCGGCGCATGTGACAAATACAAGGTAGGGGCTTGGATCAGAAAAACAGTCGGTATCTTGCCTCATGCAGCGCGACACATCTCCTTCGTAGTTGATCAGGCTGTTGATTGTGGCATGTGGAATGTTGTCACAATTCTCTTCAATGGCTGTGCGAAGTTGCTAGATATTGGCGGGAACTGGAACACATGATCCAGAGCATCCCAAACACGCTCAATGAGTGAGACTTCTTGTGAGTATACAGGCAATGGAAGAGCTGGGACATTTTCAGCTTCCAGGAGGTGATGACGGCGGATGAATGGGACTACAATGGGCCTTAGGATCTCGTCACGGTATCTCTGCGCCTTTAAATTGTCTTTGATAAAATGCAATTGTGTTCGTTGTCCGTAGCTTATACCATAACCCCACCGCCACCATGGGGCACTCTGTTTACAATGTTGACATCAGCAAACACACTGTCTGCCATCTGCCCGGTACAGTTGGAACCGGGATTCATCGAAGAGCACACTTCTCCAGCGTGCCAGTGTCCATGTGTTCTGCGGTTGTGAGGCCGGATGGACGTACTGCCAAATTCTGTAAAAATGACATTGGAGGCATTTTATGGTAGAGAAATTGACATAAAATTATCTGCCAACAGCTCTGGTGGACATCCCTGCAGTCTGCATGCCAATTGCACACTCCCTCAAAACTTGAGACATCTGTGGCATAGTGTGTGACAAAATTGCACATTTTAGAGTGGCCTTTTATTGTCCCCAGCACAAGGTGCACTTGTATAATGATCATGCTGTTTAATCAGCTTCTTGATATGCCAAACATGTCAGGTGTATGGATTATCTTGGCAAAGAAGAAATGCTCACTAACAGGGATGTAAACACATTTGTTCACACAAATTGAGAGAAACAAAATTTTTGTGCGTATGGAAAATTTCTGGGATCTTTTATTTCAGCTCATGAAACATGGGATCAACACTTTACATGTTGTGTATTTTGGCTCAGTGTAAACCTTAAACTATTGTGTCAAATACGTGCCTAAACACAGTCCAGGCCCTATCATGTACATGTACAGTACAAAGACATTGGTAAATCTTTTTGGAGTGGATATTTTTCAACTCATCCTCATCCACATGTAATCCACATGTAATACTAAAGGCATTGGTAAAAAAAAATATATTTTTTAAATATCCTCAAATTATACAGGTGCGAGAGCATTTCAGGAAGGTCAGGGAAAATCTTTCTGAACTAATCAGCCAGAGATAATACTTCATACTGTCTTAGAGACTCCAGATCTAAGGCCAGCGATCTACTGTAGCACTAGCATTATCATTGGTCAGATTATAATATAATGCATCCTGTTGCACACAATTATAATTATAGTATGGTAGTAATGATAAAATCGAATCAATCTTGTCATCAAACAATGTAAGGGCACTAATGTAATGCAAATTACAATATACTGCATACTGTAGCTATAATTATATGTTGTTGATATTATATTTTACTGTATATTTTATGATAATGTATGTTAATCCCTTTGTCTGAATATTTGAATGTTGGAACAGCCTGCTGGAGGATAAGAGAGAGCTCAAGACACACCTTTCTAGCCATGCTTTTATTTAGGGTGATTTTAGTGTGCGATTTTATCTACACTACCTTTCAAAAGTTTGGGGTCACTTAGAAATGTCCTTGTTTTTGAAAGAAAAGCACATTTTTTGTCCATTAAAATAACATCAAAATGATCAGTAATACAGTGTAGACATTGTTAATGTTGTAAATTACTATTGCAGCTGGAAATGGCAGATTTTTTTATGGAATATCTACAGTACATAGGCATACAGAGGCCCATTATTAGCAACCATCACTCCTGTGTTACAATGGAACTATGTGTTAGCTAATCCAAGTTGATAATTTTAAAAGGCTAATTGGTCATTATAAACTGGGTGGTTCCAGCCCTGAATGCTGATTGGCTGACAGCAGTGGTATATGAGACCGTTTACCATGGGTATGACAAAACATTTGTTTTTACTGCTCTAATTACGTAAGTAACCAGTTTATAATAGCAATAAGGCACCTCTGGGGTTTGCGGTATATGGCCAATATACCACGGCTAATGGCTGTATCCAGGCACTCCGCGATGTGTAGTGCATAAGAACAGCCCTTAGCCGTGGTATATTGGCCATATACCACACCCCCGGGCCTTATTGCTTAATTAGAAAACCCTTTTGCAATTATGTTAGCACAGCTGAAAACTGTTGTGCTGGCCAGAAAAAATAAAAGATTAAGATGAGCAAAAGAACACAGACACTGGACAGAGGAAGATATGGCTTTTTCTTTGCAACTCTGCCTAGAAGGCCAGCATCCCGGAGTCGCCTCTTCACAGTTGACGTTGAGACTGGTGTTTTTCAAAACAAGAATAGACTGACAAGTTTCAGAAGAAAGTTCTTTGTTTCTGGCTATTTTGAGCCTGTAATCGAACCCACAAATGCTGATGCTCTAGATACTAAACTAGTCTAAAGAAGGCCAGTTTTATTGCTTCTTTAATCAGCACAACAGTTTTCAGCTATGCTAACATAATTGCAAAAGGGTTTTATAATGACCAATTAGCCTTTTAAAATGATAAACTTGGATTAGCTAACACAACGTGCCATTGGAACACAGGAGTGATGTTTGCTGATAATGGGCCTCTGTAGATATTCCATTAAAGATCAGCTGTTTCCAGCTACAATAGTCATTTACAACATTAATAATGTCCACACTGTATTTCTGATCAATTTTATGTTATTTTATTGGACAAAAATGTGCTTTTCTTTCAAAAACAAGGACATTTCTAAGTGATCCCAAACCTTTTAACAGTAGTGTATATTTGGTTAGGGTGTAGGGCCAGATTTATATAATCCTGTCTTCAGGAGATTTTATTATCTTTTTACTTTATTTAGTCTGATCAGCAGAACAATTCTCATTATTAACAATAGGGAAAAATATAGTAATTACTGTGTTTGTCAGCAAGAACACTACTGTTATTCCCCAAACTTATTTTATTATTCCACTTCCCAATTTTGCCACAATAATAACATTTGAAATCTGACATGCCTGCTTGGGTCTTCAAAAACGAATGATATGAGGCTATGTATTTTTGCAGCCATTCATTGAAGTCATACAAAAAAGTATTGGATATTAAATGCTCCAGGAATCAATATAATTTTACATTTTAGTATTGTTCACATGCTAGGCAGAGATGGTAGAGGGACTCACAACTCATAAAGGCATCATATTTTGTCTACATAGAGTAAGATGATGGCAAGGATCTTCAACTAGTAGGCATTACCCACCTGCATTTTGATATTCATTAGATTTTTCTTGAAGGTTGCATGCTTTTTGAGAAATACATTTTTATTTTTAAAAAGTACATTTTAAAACACATAGCACTTGGGAAACACGTAGCACAGGAGGGCCAACCCTCCTGAAGAGCAAGCAGGATTTTCTTCCAGCCCTAAAGATCATCCAAATTACAAAATGTTTGTGTCCTTACCTTGAAAGCAGTCTATGGACAAGGAGACTGCAATCTATGATATGAATAATCTCTGCCATTAACCATTAATATAAACATTTCCTGTGCAGAGCCTCGGTGTGATGGTAACACTGCCTGGCACGTGTTGCATACAACTTTGCACCTAAGAACAGGGATCAATTCCTGCTTCCAACCTTCCCACTATTTCTAGCATTTGCCATCTCCCTTATCATTTCATTACCGTGTGAATGAAGTGTCAAACTACCTAATTTTTACTTTACATTTCCCCACAAAATCAAAGCATCCTGAATACACCTGACCTGTGTTTTTAATTGTTTTATTCTCCACCCAGGTCATATGCCTACTAAGCCATGTCAGAATACGTAGAATTGCAGGAAATTCGCTTTTAAACGGTACACTGTTACTGGGGTTGTGCCAGGGGGCAATGTAATTCACATAGCAAATCTCACACCAAGCTTTCTTCAAAAGTTGACAGCCCTGCATTTTTTTGTGCAATTTAGGGTTAATTGAATTCTAAGCATTTCTCAAGTCAGAATAGTTAATCGAATGTTAAATACAATTAATTTGCTATGTCCTCTCGCTAGAGTCCCAGACCTTTCTTTCAGCCTTGGGTGAATTTTGACTCGTTCTAATTTATCCAGCCTACTTTGTGGTGCGCAGCCAGGAGAAGCCGGCGCCGGCGTTGCTCTCTTGAAGTGGAACATTTTATTTTTGTTTAACCTTTTTAGTATTACTGGTAAATAATTCGTTTTATTCAATCATTTTGTTGTCATTGCATTTGTATGTAAGGATAAATCTCGTTAAATGGAAGTGAGGTGAAAAGTCTAAGTTAGCGAGCCTCGTTGTAGTCAGCCAGCCAGCCAGCCAAGCAGCTAACAGTAGCTACCTGACGTTAGCAGGCCAATTTGGCCAGACCTTGGAAGTGTAACGTTAGTTGCTTGGATTGACTCCCTTTTCACCAGATTCCAGCTCTAACATTAAATTACAAGGTAGCTAATGAAGACGACCACCCAGTTCATCGAACGTTAACTAGCTAATTACCAAAACGGCGACAGAGTAACGGTAACTAGCTAGCTAACTAACTATTTGCAATACAGTCGCAAGTGACTTGTTTTCTGTTTAGCTAAACTAGTCAGGTAACTTGTCATATTGTCTCTCGCTAACTAAAGTTAGTCTGCTAACGGTATCTTATTCAAGTTATTTTGATGTGGGGCTAGATACAGTAACGTTATGCTATCTATCTATAAATGTTAGGCCTGTTTTAGTGACCTGTGGTATCATCATTTGGAACATTATTTAGTTTAAATCATACATTGTTGTAAAAAAGGTTAACTAAATGTTCCAATGAATTTTGTTTTTCTAGTAACTACTACGCACCATCGCATTCGCCCCGTAATTCTAGTAGCTAATTCGTCTTACTACTCTGAACAAAAATATAAACGCAACATGTAAAGTGTTGGTCCCAGGTTTCATTAGCTGACATAAAATATCCCAGAAATGTTCCATACACATAAAAGGAGTATTGCTCTAAACTGTTGTGCACAAATTTGTTTGCGTCCCTGTTAGTGAGCATTGCTCCTTTGCCAATATAATCCAACCGCCTTTTTTCTTCGATGGGGTTTTACGGCGGTTGGCATCCAATCTTAATGGTGCATTACTGCCTCCAGCTGGACGGACTTTCAAAAACAAATTTCGGGAAAGGGGGAAAAAAAATAAAACACGTCAACTAAAAAACAAAAACACCACACTTCTTCTATCACAGTCTGCTTCGGGACCTGTGCTGGGGGTATCTTCACTGACAGGATTTCTTGCACTGCCTCTGCTGTGAAATCACAAAGACCCCAAAAACGTTCAGCTGCAGTCAAAATTATTCGAATTTTCTTAGACTTCTTCTCCACTTGTGATGTACAGTTTATAACCATTGCAATAAATAAGTCCACTTTTTTTTTTTTACTTGTAGCGTTTAACTATCCAAGGTTGATGAGAAACCTTCCCTGGTCTTGGTGGCTCAACAACCATGGCTTCTTCCCCACCACTCGTTCCTTCCACTTTTCTCACCGCCTCCAGATAGGAGACACGTTGGTCACTCTTTACCCTTGCCACCTCATTCTCCTTCACCCTAACAGGGCATTCCAAGAATTCAGGCTCATGTTCACCTCCACATTTGCAGCATTTCCCTTCATCTGACATTCGATATTCTTCCCTTCTGCACACACTTGACACATGACCAAATCTTTTACATTTATGACACTGAAGTGGCTTATGCACAAAAGCTCTTACAGGGTATCTCATGTATCCTAACTTTATATGCGAAGGGAGAGACTCTTTATCAAAGAACAGTAGCATAGATGAAGTGAAATAACCCCCTTGATAGGCGCCCTGCTACGAAAATTCATGCAGAAATCATTCCACTTAGATATCTTTTTTAGTCTTAAAACACGCTTCTTCTGCTCCACAGACACACAAAAAACACTTTCTTCTAACACATTCCAGATTATCCTGGAGACGTTAAACGGATTTGCCAAGTAGCATTCATCCAAAACCCTGACTCCGACCAAAAACGAGTCTAGTGGTTTCCTTTTTTTCAACATAACTTTACTTCTCGTTAACCCACTCATTCTCACTTTCTGTACTATTATCCTCACTCGATTCACTAGACGTTTCAAACAAACCCTATTTTTCCACCATCTTTCACCTTTCAATCCAACCACCTGAGAGGTGTGGCATATCAAGGAGATGATTAAACAGCATGATCATTACACAGGTGCACCTTGTGCTGGGGACAATAAAAGGCCACTCTAAAATATGCAGTTTTGTCACACATCAAAATTCCACAGCTGTCTCAAGTTTTGAGGGAGTGTGCAATTGGCAAGCCGACTGCAGGAATGTCCACCAGAGCTGTTGCTAGATAATTGAATGTTAATTTCTGTACCATAAGCCGCTTCCAACGTCGTTTTAGGGAATTTGGCAGTATGTCTAACCGGCCTCACAACTGCAGACCACGTGTAACCACGCCAGCCCAGGACCTCCACATCCGGGTTCTTCACCAGCAGGATCGTCTGAGACCAGCCACCCAGACAGCTGATGGAACTGTGGGTTTTCACAAGCAAAGAATTTCTACACAAACTGTCAGAAACCGTCTCATCTTCGATGGCCACTGGCACGCTGTAGAGGTGTGGACTTCACAGATTAATCCCGGTATGGGCAGGCATAAGATACAGACAAGAACACAATTGCATTTTATTGATGACAATTTGAATACACAGAGATACCGTGACGAGATCCTGAGGCCCATTGTCGTGACATTCATCCGCTGAATCACCTCATGTTTCAGCATGATAATGCACAGCCCCACGTCGCAAAGATCTGTACACAATTACTTGAAGCTGAAAATGTCCCAGTTCTTTCATGGCCTGAATACTCATCAGTGTACGACAGCGTGTTTCAGTTCCCGCCAATATCCAGCAACTTTGCACAGCAATTTTTTAAAAATGTGTTTATTTATTTAACCTTTTATTTAATTTGGCAAGTCAGTTAAGGACAAATTCTTATTTACAATGGCGGCCTACACATTGAAAAGGAGTGGAACAACATTCCACAAGCCACAATCCACAGCCTGCTCAACTCTATGCAAAGGAGATGTGTCGCGCTGCATGAGGCAAATGGTGGTCACACCAGATACTGACTGGTTTTGTGATCCACGCCCGCATAGCCATGGGAAGTAGGGGTGCAAAAAAATCTGAAGAAAATGTGTATTTCTACTAGTCCTGTTTTAGTGGACGGATATAACAGTCTGTAGAGCATGCAACAAAAAAAGTTCTGATTTCCTTATGAACTGAAAGTTTTGCATGTTGCGTTTATTTTTTTTCAGCTGAATTTCTTTAGTGTTTTATAATTTTATGTTTTATGTTGGGATGCTCTATTAAGCTGTTTAGCTACTTATATGATTTGAAATGCCTGGCCTTGATTGTAAGATAAGAGTGCGGTATGTCGGTCTAAGGCACTGCATCGCAGTGCAAGCTGCGTTACTACAGATCCTGGTTCGATACCGGCTGTGTCGCAGCTGGCTGCAACCGTGCTAGGGTAGGGTTTGGCCGGCCGGGATGTCCTTGTCCCATTGCGATGTAGCGACTCCTGTCGCGGGCCGGGCACATGTAAGCAAACACGGTCGCTAGGTGTACGGTGTTTCCTTCAACACATTGGTGCGGCTGGCTTCCGGGTTAAGCGTGCATTGTGTCAAGAAGCAGTGTGGCTTGGTGGAGTTGTGTTTCGAAGGACGCACGGCTCCCGACCTTCGCCTCTCCGAGTCCGTACGCGATTTGCAGCGATGGGACAAGACTAACTACCAATTGGAAATGACGAAATTGGGGAGGAAAAGGGTTAAAAAAAGAGTGCGGTATGTTACTCCTCGATGTTGCAAACCCATTTGGAGGCTATCCAAGTCGACAAAATGTTGTGGGGACCTCTGGACAGATGTAAGATGACGTACAATATACAGTTTCACATTTATAATTCCAATTGTAATACATTAAATCTGCAGGAATGGGTTGAAATCCAAACGTACCAAGTAGTATGTGCTTATTTGACTACCAATGATCGATTATACAATACTCAGTTGTGTAGTTTGTCCGTTATTGTAAAATTCAGTTTGATCTATGCTCTATCACACCTTTTGTGGATGGTGTTGGCACATCCTTGTTATGTTCTACATTTTCTCTCTAGTTACACTTGCAAACTGCAGTTCTGATGTTTAAATCTATGTTAAGAAGCATCGTCTTGTCCATTCCTTTAGATCTTTGAATGAGGGATCGAGTTTATTACAAAGGAAAGTAGATTCACAGAAGATTTTATGCAAAATTCCCCTGTTTTTTCCACTCATTGTCGCCTGCTGGAATCCTTAGAAGCCCCACCCCACCTATATTTTTCTACATCATCCCTTATGAAGAAGTTGACGATTTTACTAAGCCACATTTTTTTTCTCTCAAAACTTATATTTTTTTCTCCTGCCAGTCTTTTTGGATGATTTGCTGGGAGCGCAATCCCTCACTTCTCTCTCACATTATTCCCCCCATAAAAAAAGGACGTTCTTGCACCATCCATCCATGCTTAGCAGTCTGGCTGGAAGGAGTCAGAAGGAAGGTCATAGGACGACAAGTGTCTCTGGACCTCCCCTTTCCCTCTTTATCTCACGGATCAAGTGTTCCTTGAGGACCATTATTGCCACGGAGACACCCTATTAGAAGCGCTTGAGGAAGGGAGGAATCTTCTCAACAACTCCAGGTGAATTTAGCATAACAAACCTCTGAAACAGAGTCTAATTTCTCTGCAATTTATACTCTGGGTCACATTCCTGTCATGGACATATGTCACAAAGGCATTCTAATTCTTTAGAATTAAACTGTAGAGTTATGTTCAGTCCCTCCAGGATTCAACGATTCTGTTATCACAATTGTTTTTGCAAAATCACCAATAACCCACATTATGCGAGGGCTTGCAAATTTGACCAATCACTGCACTATTTCTCCATAAGATCATAGCAATATTATTGCATAAAATTGATCACCACAGTACAAAGAAGGCTCGCAATATCAACCAATCACCACACATTTACTGCATAATATGGTTCAATTATGCCACACGTCAACCAATGTTTTCCCTCATCCGTGCATTTGTGATATTTGACAATCATTGCATATTGCCATGCAAAATGTCAAAATTACCACAGCAAAATCAAGCATTTTTGCCTGCAAATATCACAAAGAATCCCTGCGAAATCCTGGAGGGTCTGTTGCCGCCACAGTGAAGCAATCAAATCCACTCATGCCATAGAAATGACCATGGCTCCTGTTTCACTGTTGCCAGCCCAGGGAGAGTCCTGTTGGCCCTGAAGAGAACACCCCTGACCCGGAAGTGAATCCAGTCCACCAGCCTGAACATGACTAACCATGGAGATGACTGCTATTTCTTCTACTACTCCAACTGTGCTAAAGTAGGGGTCATAACAAAAACAGCATTGGGCACTGTAGCATTTTGTTGTAAGTGTAAGTGTTTACATGGTTGTGTTTGTATTTCCTGGTGCAGGGTGACCGCTGCCCCTTCAGACACTGTGATGCCGCCAAGGGCAGTGAGGTTGTCTGCAGCCTGTGGCAGGAGAGACGCTGCTTCCGACAGGTCTGCAAGTTCCGCCATATGGAGATTAAGGTAAGGATAGGTCTCCTCTCTCTCTCTTTCTCTCCCGGACATTTTGCTCATTATTGCCTGAGTTTTGTCACAAACAAAACAAATATCAGGAGGTTTGGCCGGTATCCAGATTTCATAGGCCTTTATAGTCTAGTTGGGCTATAACACAGAAAATAATGTTTTGTGATAATTATGTGGAGGGGCAGTTTTAAGGTTAAGGATCCCAACTTCGTTTTAAACTTTTTAACGTTTAAACGTTCACACCCCTAGTAAAACAGGTATACCACCCAAGCCTAATCCACTTTAAACTGTGTATCTTAAGTGGCCTTTACAGAAGAGTAGAGATACACCCTCTCTTAACCTGGGTCAGGGGCTGTGCCTCCTCACAACATGTTTTATGATCTGGGCATTTTGTCAAATAAAGGGTTGATCTTAATTTTATTGTTTTCTAAAGTAAGCGTTCACAAAGACTCATATGTTGCAAGACATGCTACTACGTGTTCTGACATGCCCCCTCTCTACCTCTCATACAGAAAAACAGGAAGGAGATGGCGTGTTACTGGGAGAACCAGCCTGCTGGCTGCCAGAAGCCTCACTGTGCCTTCCACCATGAGAAACCACGCTTCATAGACGGCCAATACGTACCGCCCAACAAAAGTTAGTAGGCACTCTGAAGGAACAGACTGACCCAGCCACTGTTAACTTGGCATGATTTTCACTTGACATGATAGTGTATCGGCAGATACAGTTGAAGTCGGAAGTTTACATACACTTAGGGTGAAGTCATTAAAACTCATTTTTCAACCACTCCACAGATTTCATGTTAACAATCTATAGTTTAGGACATCTACTTTGTGCATGACACAAGTAATTCTTCCAACAATTGTTTACAGACAGATTATTTCACTTATAATTCACTATATCACAATTCCAGTGGGTCAGAAGTTTACATACACTAAGTTGACTGTGCCTTTAAATAGCTTGAAAAATGGCTTTAGAAGCTTCTGATAGGCTAATTGAAATCATTTGAGTCAATTGGAGGTGTACCTGTGGATCAAACTCAGTGCCTCTTTGCTCGACATCATGGAAAAATCAAAATAAATCAGCCAAGACCTCAGGAAAAAGTCTGGTTAATCCTTGGGAGAAATTTCCAAAAGCCTGAAGGTACCACGTCATCTGTACAAACAATAGTAACCAAGTATAAACACCATGGGACCACGCAACCGCATACCGCTCAGGAAGGAGACGCGTTCTGTCTCCTAGAGATGAACATACTTTGGTGTGAAAAATTTGCAAATCAATCCCAGAACAACAGCAAAGGACCTTGTGAAGATGCTGGAGGAAACAGGTAAAAAAGTATCTATATCCACAGTAAAACGAGTCCTATATCGACATAACCTGAAAGGCCGCTCAGCAAGGAAGAAGCCACTGCTCCAAAACCGCCATAAAAAAGCCAGACTACGGTTTGCAACTGCACATGGGGACAAAGATCGTACTTTCTGATTAAACAAAAATAGAACTGTTTGGCCATAATGACCATCATTATGTTTGGAGTAAAAAGGGGGATGCTTGCAAGCCGAAGAACACCATCCCAACCGTGAAGCACAGGGGTGGCATCATGTTGTGGGGGTGCTTTGCTGCAGACTGGTGCACTTCACAAAATAGATGGCATCATGAGGAAACAAAATTATGTGGATATATTGAAGCAACATCTCAAGACATCAGTCAGGAAGTTAAAGCTTGGTCGCAAATGGGTCTTCCAAATAGACAATGACCCAAAAAGCGTGTGCGAGCAAGGAGGCCTACAAACCTGACTCAGTTACACCAGTTCTGTCAGGAGGAATGGGCCAAAATTCACCCAACTTATTGTGGGAAGCTTGTGGAAGGCTACCTGAAACGTTTGACCCAAGTTAAACAATTTAAAAGCAATGCTGCCAAATACTAAACTTCTGACCCACTGGGAATGTGATGAAAGAAATAAAAGCTGAAATAAATCATTCTCTCTACTATTGTTCTGACATTTCACATCATTAAAATAAAATGGCGATCCTAACTGACCTAAAACAGGGAATTTTTACTAGGATTAAATGTCAGGAATTGTGAAAAACTGAGTTTAAATGTGTTTGCTAAGGTGTATGTAAACCTCCGACTTTAACTGTACATACAGGGAGTACGACTGTATTCACTGAACAAAAATATAAACACAAAGATCCCAGAAATGTTACATATATGCAAAAAAAAATTATTTCTCTCGATTTGTGAACAAATCTGTTTACATCCCTGTTAGTGAGCATTTCTCCTTTGCTAAAATAATCTATCCACCTAACAGGTGTGGTATATTAAGAAGCTGATTAAACAGCATGATCATTATACAGGTGCACCTTGTGCTGGGGACAATAAAAGGCCACTCTAAAATGTGCAGTTTTGTCACACAACACAATGCCACAGATGTCTCAGGTTGAGGGAGCGTGCCATTGGCATGCAGACTGCAGGAATGTCCACCAGAGCTGTTGCCAGAGAATTGAACATTTATTTCTCTACGTCGTTTTAGAGAATTTGATAGCACGTCCAACCGGCCTCACAACCGCAGACCACTTGTATGGCGATGTGTCTGCGAGCGGTTTGCTGATGTCAACGTGAGTAGAGTGCCCTATGGTGGCGGTGGGGTTATGGTATGGGCAGGCATAAGCTACGGACATTGAACACAATTGCATTTTATCGATGGCAATTTGAATGCACAGAGATCCTGGGGCCCATTGTCGTGCCAAGTGTCCATCGCCATCACCTCATGTTTCAACATGATAATGTACGTCCCAATGTTGCAAGGATTTGTACACCATTCCTTGAAGCTGAAAATGTCCCAGTTCTTCTATGGCCTGCACACTCATCAGACATGTCACCTGTTGAGTATGTTTGGGAAGCTCTGTATCAACGTGTACGACATTGTGTTCTAATTCCCGCCAATATCCAGCAACTTCCCACAGCCATTGAATAGGAGTGGAACAACATTCCACAGGCCACAATCAACAGCCTCATGAACTCTATGCGAAGGAGATGTGTGGCACTGCATGAGACAAATGATGGTCACACCAGATACTGACTGGTTTTCTGATCCACACCCCTAATTTTTTAAATATATTTTTTTAAGTTATCTGTGACCAACAGATGCATATCTGTATTTCCAGTCATGTGAAATCCATAGATTAGGGCCTAATTTATTTAAATTGACTGATTTCCTTATTTGAACTCTAACTCAGTAAAATCTTTGAAATGGTTGCATGTTGCGTTTTTATATGTTTGTTCAATATATACTGTATATTCAGGACTGAGATAAATAGCATATTTGGGCTCACCTATGAATGAACCTATTCTTTATTAGAACCAGAGTTTATCAATAGTTTCTGAACTGGATGATTTTGTCACTCAGGTTTCGCCCTGAAAGAGGAAGAGGAGCCTCATGAGGATCCTTTGCCTCCTGTGCCTGCCCCCATCCCAGCCAACCCCCAGCTCCGTGGGGTCATTAAGGCGGAGACACAGGAGAATGTTCCCAGCCCTACCCACCCGCCTGTGGTCATCAATCCGGCAGATGATGATGAGGATGAAGATGGTGAGAAGCAAGCTGTTCTTACGTCTTCACTAGGACGATTTAATTTCTGTTTAGTGTACCTACGTCATGCCAAGTTTATTTAAAGTGCAACAATCTACAAAGTAGAATGGAGCTCTTAAAGGGGCAGTAGATACTCAATGCAGTGACAGAATGGAGCTCTTAAAGGGGCAGTAGATACTCAATGCAGAGACCGAATGGAGCTCTTAAAGGGGCAGTAGATACTCAATGCAGTGACAGAATGGAGCTCTTAAAGGGGCAGTAGATACTCAATGCAGTGACAGAATGGAGCTCTTAAAGGGGCAGTAGATACTCAATGCAGAGACAGAATGGAGCTCTTAAAGGGGCAGTAGATACTCAATGCAGAGACAGAATGGAGCTCTTAAAGGGGCAGTAGATACTCAATGCAGAGACCGAATGGAGCTCTTAAAGGGGCAGTAGATACTCAATGCAGAGACAGAATGGAGCTCTTAAAGGGGCAGTAGATACTCAATGCAGTGACAGAATGGAGCTCTTAAAGGGGCAGTAGATACTCAATGCAGTGACAGAATGGAGCTCTTAAAGGGGCAGTAGATACTCAATGCAGAGACCGAATGGAGCTCTTAAAGGGGCAGTAGATACTCAATGCAGAGACAGAATGTAGCTCTTAAAGGGGCAGTAGATACTCAATGCAGTGACAGAATGGAGCTCTTAAAGGGGCAGTAGATACTCAATGCAGAGACAGAATGGAGCTCTTAAAGGGGCAGTAGATACTCAATGCAGAGACAGAATGGAGCTCTTAAAGGGGCAGTAGATACTCAATGCAGAGACAGAATGGAGCTCTTAAAGGGGCAGTAGTGCAGAGACACATGGAGCAGACCTTCAAGGTGATTACAATTCTAGATGTAAATTAGATTTGAAGGTGGAGATGGTATAGATATTGTTTGGAAATACAGTACTTTCTTTTGTTTACAATTAAATTTTGGAACTACCAATTGACTAAGGGGGGTTCCTCTCTCTCTCTGTGTGTGTGTGTGTGTGTGTGTGTGTGTGTGTGTGTGTGTGTGTGTGTGCGCAGATCAGTTCTCAGAGGGGGAGGACAGCAGGTACGGCTCGGACGGATCCAGAGTGGTCTCTCCCAGGAAGATGGCCGTGGCCTCCAGCTCAGGTAAGAGGAGAAAAAAGAAACAGAACACAGAATAGATAAACAAGCAATGCCTGTTTTTAAAGTGGCAATCAGCAGTTGAATCAATAACAAAGCCTATGTTCCCCCCACTGTTTCACTAAAAAGCTGATTGATGGGGCTGGAGAAATGGTTTGAGACTGGTTTGAGACTATACAGTATCTGTTTACATAAACTTTGTTTACAAACATTGGGGTAAAACAAGATTACATTTTGGGTTCTGATGGGGTATGACAGTTGAACTAAGCTCATAGGCATTTAAGTTCTATTCTTCAAGAATCAATGGGTACATATCCCAGGGCGGCGGACAATTGGCCCAGCATCGTCTGGGTTAGGGGAAGGTTTGGCTGGGGTAGGCCGTCATTTTAGATAAGAATTTGTTCTTAACGGACTTGCCTAGTTAAATAAAGGTTAAATAAAAAAATTTAAAAAATATAATTTATAGTCCAAATTGTAGCAACCGCAGATAGCCCCTTTAAAGTAGATTTAGTTTGAAACCCCACAAGGACTGGACTCCAACAGGGTTATATTTGAAAGGTGTTGTATTTGAAAGAACAACCCTCTTAAAGCTTTGTCCACTCAAGGCTGTGTCTCCCCAGTGGCCATTACAGAGGGGTAGAGAAAGACCTTTTAAAACCTGGGTCAGGGGACCTCATTGTCTTTGAGTGGCCCCTGTGTCTCTCTGTGATTGGCTAACATTTTTTTTTGGGGGGGGGGGCACAGATGACTCGCTGAACTTTGGTGTCAGAACCTTGGAGGAGATCAGACTGAGGAAAGCCCTGAAAGCCAGTATGAAGATAGCTGGTGAGTTCATCCTTCCTCTCTCCTCCCAAATGCATTGACTATTGTCTTTTGTATCGTCATCAATATTAGAAAAACTGTAATTTCAATGGAGCACTTATCTTTTGTGTTCTCCTACTGTTAGTGATACGGTGTGAGTTTATCAACTGTCCTTGTCTCTCAGGTTATCCAGTTCCTGGCCAGGGCTCAGACCAGAGAAACAACGGAGTGAGCAGCGAGAAGGAGAACAGGAAATCCTTCATCCGTCCATCTCTCGTCACAGCTAAGGATGGTAATCTAGCTGAGTCCCTGCTATGTATGCATTGATAAACAACATGAAACGTTTTCCCAGTTTGAATATTGTGGAAGTGAATCCCACAAGTAATATGAACACACGCTCGCTACATGTCATGTACATGTCATTTGTAACATATGCATGCTGCCCCCCCAGACACTGTGGTGTTTGGTGAAGAGACTGGGAGACACAACATTGTGGACAAGATCAGGAAGAGAATAGTCAAAGGTACATCTGAGACTTCTGGAAACTCCAATGTCTTGTATTGTCGTGTTATCTTGTTGTAGTAAAAGAATGAAGCGGGGGAAAGCGTGCATACAGTAGTAGCTGAGAATCACTAAGAATTGTATTTGACATTTAGCAGACGTTCTTACCCAGAGCGACTTCCAGTAGTGAGTCATGGACAACACTGCCAGTCCATGTAGCTACACAACTGTACAATCACACTGGGCGTTATTAGTTGTACTACCACCAACACCCTAAACTTCCATGACCATTAACCTCTGACTTTTTAGAAGTTCCTGTCGGGGGTGACCTGCCAATGAAACGCCGTCTGGCCGAGCGCCTCGGAAGGAAAATGGAGGAGGATGAAATGGACCTGCCCCCTCGGAAAGGTGAGTGAGGGGAAACTAAAATATATCCACAGTGGATAGAATTACCTCACACTAATAGGAATACTAGTTCTTAAGAGTGTCATTGAAATTGTATATTTATAATTTTTTCTTGATGTTATATGTTGTGTCGATGGGCTTCAACAAAATATTCCTCAAATACCTGGGTTGTGTTCATTAGGCCCCGCAACGGAAAACATTTTTAAATGTTTGGCAATGGAAAACAAAAATGTGCGTTTATTGGTAGTCCCTCCCTGTTTGTCTGTCCTCCGTGCCCAATGAAAATGACCCTGGTTGTACTAATTACTTCAAGCCCCTGATTAGTGCTTTATCTGAATCAGGTGTGTCTGTGATGGAACAAAGGAATGCACACTAGTTTCTCTCTAGGGCCAGGGTTAACCACCTGTGCTACATGAGATACGCAATAGTTGTATTGTTTGTTGATACTAATAAGTAAAGCCATTGTTGATAGTCATTTTCTTGGAGAGCTTTGACTGGTTTTCATGTTATTTTTCTTCTCCAAACCCTTAGCTCTGAAACCTGTCAGGGACAGACTGGGATCACCTGTTGAACCCACTGCTGCATCTGGATCAGGTCATCATTAACTCACCTCTCACAATTAACAAGTATCTCTTGAAATGTCTCTCTTAAAATTACTTAGTCATTCTAATGATTGATTTTTTATTATTTAGTTACTTTGTATATTGTTTAAAGAGTTTTGGGTAGCTAGTAAAATGTTAAAGGTTTAACAGTATCAATCTGAACAGTTTACAGCTATTCTCCTTTTGTTGAATGAAATATATTATTGTCTTTTAATCTATAAAATGATAACTAACCTCTCCCTCAGCTAAGAGCAACAACAAGACTAGAGCGTCGGAAGTAATCCTCATCAAAACCCTAGAGGAGATCAGGCAGGAGAAGTTGGCCAAGACCCAGGGACTGGCTCCTGGTCAGTGGGACGACCATCGCCCTTCAGTCCTTGATACCACCACTACCACCGCTACCAAGGCCCCAAAGAAAAGTGCCGCTGGTAAATCTGCAGCTGGCCTTCACGTGAAGAGGAAGCTGGACGAAGACCAGGGGCCCAGCCTCAGGAAGGCCAAGCAACCGGCTGTGGATGCAGCTCCAGGGAACTCCCAGGGACCACCAGAGCCAGCCATGCCCATGCGGATGGCCCCTCCTGGGGGAAGAGTTAAGGTGAAGACTCTAGAGGAAATCCGCAGGGAGAAGGCAGCCAGGATGCAGGCCGTGGGACAGGAGGCATCTAATGGGAAAATCCCAGGCTCTGCCCCGGCCACCGGAGAGGGAGGTGCCAAAAAGTCCTGCATACTGCACATCAACAAACCAGCTTCTGGTAAATAGATCTTTATTTTTTTATTAGATGATTAATTGATTTAACATCTAATAAAAAATTTGATTTTAGATAACCCTTTTCCAATTGCTCATAATGACCACTAGCTATAGTGTTTTGTATAATTCTAAGACATTCTTTTGTTGTCCTTACAGCTGCCAGCACTACCACCCAGAAGACATCTGAGGTGACAGAGAAGAAGCCAGCTGAGCCTGCTGCTGTTGCTAGGGAGGTAAGACTTCCATACCTTTTATCATGTGTGTCCTGTCTGAATACCTTGGATCCTAATACAGTTGAAGTTTACATACACTTAGGTTGAAGTCATTAAAACTCATTTTTCAACCACTCCACAGATTTCATGTTAAAAAAAACTATAGTTTTGGCAAGTCTGTTAGGACATCTACTTTGTGCATGACACAAGTAATTCTTCCAACAATTGTTTACAGACAGATTATTTCACTTAGAAATCACTATATCACAATTCCAGTGGTTCAGAAGTTTACATACACTAAGTTGACTGTGCAGAAAATGTCATGGCTTTAGAAGCTTCTGATTAATTGACATAATTTGAACAAATTGTAGGTGTACCTGTGGATGTATTTCAAGGCCTACCTTCAAACTCAGTGCCTCTTTGCTTGACATTATGGGAAAATCAAAATAAATCATCCCCAAGACCTCAGAAAAAAATGTGTAGACCTCGACAAGTCTGGTTCGTCCTTGGGAGTAATTTCCAAATACCTGAAGGTACCACGTTAATCTGTACAAACAATAGTACGGAAGTATAAACACCATGGGACCACGCAGCCATCATACCACTCAGAAAGGAGACGCGTTCTGTCTCCTAAAGATGAACGTATTTTGGTGTGAAAAGTGTAAATCGGTCCCAGAACAACAGCAAAGGACCTTTTGAAGATGCTGGAGGAAATGGGTACAAAAGTATCTATATCCACAGTAGAATGAGTCCTGTATTGTCAGCAAGGAAGAAGCCACTGCTCCAAAACCGCCATAAAAAAGCCAGACTACGGTTTGCAACTGCACATGGGGACAAAGATCGTACTTTTTGGAGAAATGTCCTCTGGTCTGATTAAACAAAAATAGAACTGTTTGACCATAATGACCATCGTTATGTTTGGAGGAAAAAGGGGGAGGCTTGCAAGCAGAAGAACACCATCCCAACCGTGAAGCACAGGGGTGGCAGCATCATGTTGTGGGGGTGCTTTGCTGCAGGAGGTACTGGTGCACTTCACAAAATAGATGGCATCATGAGGAAGGAAAATTATGTGGATATATTGAAGCAAAATCTCAAGACATCAGTCAGGAAGTTAAAGCTTGGTCGCAAACGAGTCTTCCAAATGGACAATGACCCCCAAGCATACTTCCAAAGTTGTGGCAAAATGGCTTAGGGACAACAAAGTCAAGGTATTTGAGTGGCCATCACAAAGCCCTGACCTCAAACCTATAGAAAATGTTTCGGCATTTTTATTGTGGGAAGCTTGTGGAAGGCTACCTGAAACGTTTGACCCAAGTTAAACAATTTTAAAGGCAATGCTACCAAATACTAGTTGAGTGTATGTAAACTTCTGACCTGCTGGGAATGTGATGAAAGAAATAAAAGCTGAAATAAATAATTCTCTACTATTATTCTGACATTTCATATTCTTAAAATAAAGTGGTGATTGTAACTGACCTAAGACAGGGAATTTTAGGATTAAATGTCATGTTGTGGAAAAACTGAGTTTAAATGTATTTGGCTAAGGTGTATGTAAACTTCTGACTTCAACTGTATGTAGTTCTAGTCTGAATCAGAGCGTTTAATCACTGAAAATCCCTGTTCCTCTGGTCTTTAGGCCAGCCCTGCTAACGGTAGCAGCGTGAATGTGAAGACCTTCGAGGAGATCATGCATGAGAAGAGGCTCCGCAGGCAACAGCTGCAGGAGGAACAGGCCTCGTCCCCCAGCCAACCAGAGCAGGCCTCGTCCCCCAGCCAACCAGAGCAGGCCTCGTCCCCCAGCCAAACACAGGGCTCTGCCAAGGCTGAATCTATCCAGAAAGAGGCCACAGGCCCTGCCCCCCAGAGGGAGAAGAGGGCTTGGGTGAGTCCCCCTGCCGCCTCCTCATCCCCCACCATCACCCTGGAGGCATCTGCCCAGACCCCCAAGGCCCTCCTTCGCCAGCGTATCACCCTTAAACCCAAGGCAGCCTCACCTCTGCCCTGTGTCACTGCCTTCCCCCAGCAAGGGTCTCCACTGAGGCAGGCCGAGCCAGACTCCCCCTCCCTCAGCCCCAGGAGCTCCAGCGCTGCCCCAGGCAAGAGGGAGAGAGGCTGCCCAGGAAGTTCCAGTCCCAGTCCCCCCAAGCAGGCTGCCTTAGCAGCTTCCTCCCCTAGGTGCTACGTGGAAGAGGCTCCAATTGAGAAGGCTCAGGATGGAGCCCAGAAGAAATCCCCTGGGCAAGCTACTGAAGCTAAACGTATGTGCCTGCAGAGAAAAAAATCCCAAAAGCTTATGCAAAGATCAACTCCAAAGTATTAGTCTTACCTCCTGTGTGCTGTTGTTTCAGTGAGGCCCAAGCTGAATGTGAGGCCTTCTGTGATGAAGCCGGCTGCCCAGGTAAAGCCAGGCCAGAAAAGGAGAGCAGCCGAAAGATCTGCGGTTGCTGCAGTCAAACCCCTCAACTGCACCTCCACAGCACAGGAAGAGCCACAGCAGGATCTGCCCTGCAGACAGAGAGCGGTAGGTCTCAAAGCTCATGCTCTCTCTGTGACAGAATTCATTTTTTTAACCTTTATTTAACCAGGCAAATCAGTTAAGAACAAATTCTTATATACAATGACAGCCTACCCTGGCCAAACCCTACCCTAACTCGGATGACGCTGGGCCAATTGTGTGCCGCATTATGGGACTCCTGATCATGGCCAGTTGTGATACAGCCCGGGATCAAACCAGGGTCTGTAGTGACGCCTCTATCACTGAGATGCAGTGCCTTACACCGCTGTGCCACTCGGGAGCAGACTTCCATACCAGTTATGGAGATGTACTTTATAAAACCACTTATTATAACCTGTGTTGATAACATTGTGTGTTCTCTCCAGGTGTCCTCACCCTCCTCCAGAATGCAGGCCCAAATAAGCCTGATGGCTCCCAGGAGTACCCCCACCATCCCAGGCCTGGGCCGCAGCTCCAGGCCCCTGAGAGAGGAGTTCCAGGCGCTCCCTGTCACACAGCACAGCCCAGAAATCACCACAGCAGCCCTAGACACCTGCATAGTCCCACAGAGGTAACACCGGCAAACCACGCTACAGATTGTCATATGGTTAAATCTAAAATAAACCCAAACTTATGTGGCTGAATGAGGTTTCTCTCGCTCTCCTCAGCAGTCCTTTGGTGAAGACGCCCACCCATCCCAAGGCTCGGCGGGCCACCACTAGCACCTCCGCCATGGACGAATTTGACGAACTGATGAACGAGTTTACAGATGACCGTCTGGAAGACGACTTGGAGCTGGACCCCGGCAAGGGAGAGGATGACTACCTGCTGGAGCTGTCTGAGATGATTGACAGCTAGACTGGCCTACCCAATCACGACCCCTGGCTGACCCTTGACCTTCAGTAACTCTTATGTTCATGTCACCTGATACCCCGTTCACAACCCCTGACCAACCCTTGAGTAATGTAAGAGCCCTAGAGTAACTCCTACATTCTTCACCACCAATAGAATTTCACCAACCAAACTAATCAACAACCCTTAGTCAACCACCTGAACTAAACACCAGTTGAACTTGAACCTACTACCGGAGAATCTTGCAGGACATTGGCTTTTACTGCCATTAGAGTAGGGTTGATTTGACACATCTCCTCATTGATTTGGGGAAGTATGTTTTTATGTTACTGGAGATCCCCAACCACCTTCACCATCTCTCAGGCCATTTCATGGTAGTAGACTGTGGTTGCTAGCTCCAACATGTCAGAGGGGGTTTATGTTATTTTTCTTCAATTAAAATGCATTGTATTTTTTTTTTTTTTTTTACATGGTATTTAATTCATGGTTGTTACCTTTTGTCCTGGAAAATGATCCTTTATGTATTTTAATTTCTGCACCTTTTTGATTATTTGACTAGATTATGACACTAGTCATCAAATTGGAGAATATTACAAATATATTTTTTAAACATGCTCAGTAATTACCATCTTGCACTGCCAAGCTTGTTACCCATGGTTGTTCAATCATGTATCATTGTTTGTTGCTGAAAGACTGAATCTGTGTATGCTTAGAAGACTAATTAAAATGGAAGAGCTACAATAACTAACTGGTCTAGCAGGGTGTCAGACTGCTGCTGCAATTACAATATTTAGCCTGCTTCTGCCTTCTGTATTTGCCTTGGGCTGCCTATTGTTTTTTCCCCCCTTTTTTATGCATGAATTGTACATTGGTCAACAAATGTATGTTTGGATGAAATGCCATTTTGTATCATGTTTTGAACCTATCCAATTATTTCTGACTGAACAACTCAAAACACAGTTGAATATGAAATGTTACACACTGTTTAACATCTTGTTTACAAAGTGTTTTCTAGTCTTAAAATGTGAAAAAGCAACTTCTCAGGGACTACGACTCTGCTGTCAGAGTTTGAACATATCTGTAATGTTCATACACCATGTCTGAATTCAACTGACACTTTCCTCTGCTAGCATGTGACATTTGGCCTTAGTGGTTGGAGTACCAGTTGGTCCTGTCCCATGTCAACTGTGATCAAATTGCCTAGTTAAATAAAATAGAAATCAGAGTTGTATGATCTTGGATTCGGTTGGTTGTGTATCTGTACCTGTTTGAGTGTGTTCTGATATTCATGATCTAAAGGTCTAAAGGGTGTTGTACATAATAAAAAATATTTAATTACATGTTGCTATCCCCCAGTCTTTGCATTCCAGAGGTGTACAGTGAGGATTGAAGCTAGTCAAAAGACAAGTCAATCTAAAAAAGTGGTTCAGTCATAGCTATACAGTCATACATTGGAGAAATCTGAGTGCTAGGGTCTTTTCTGAGTTCATTATGTGTCCTAAACTTCCCCGGAGCAATCAACTACTGTTAATTGTATAACTCTTTGAATTGTGTATTTTTCAATACAAATGATTGGTTTCCGAATAGTATCTCTATTTGCACATTCCATCATTCCAGTGATAATGCCAATCTGTAATTTATTTCGCCACTATGGCCTATTTATTGTCTTCCTAACCTTACTGCATTTTGCACTACATCTGCACTCTGTATATAGATTTTCTATTGTGTTATTGACTGTGCGTTTGTTTATTTCCCATGTGTAACTCTGTTGTTTTTTGTCTTGGCCAGGTCGCAGTTGTAAATGAGAACTTGTTCTCAACTGACCTACCTGGTTAAATAAAGGTGAAATAAAAATAAAATTCCCCTCCGATACAGCAGATGGCGGTCTTTAGTTTGGTCAGTGCTGTCTGAGCAGAAACAAATCAGACGCATCGTAGGCAAAGATTTTTTATAAATAATCCAAGATAGACCATTGCCTGCGTTTCGAATGGGAGCAAATTAATAATAGTATCAGAACAAGCAAGGAGGTAATAGAGCCAAGCACGAGCTAGCGAGATCCTATTGGCGCGTTCTAGCATGCATTTGCATATTTCGTTTAGAGAACGCCTACTCTGAAGTGCGCGTGTGCAATAACTCAATACGCCCTTGCACTCCTAAAAAAGGCATTTTTTTACAAATTTGGCAACGGGTAAAGAATACAAAGATTAATACACTGTTTGTAACAGATTATAGGTTTGGAAAAACAAAACTATTGAGATCAAATGTATCATCGGCCACTGGGCTTCCGCCAGTAAGTGGAAACGCCAACCGGATGCTTCACATGTATACATCCGGTGAACTATCTGGCTCATTGTTCTATCTGTGTCGTCACATTTGTGGAACTAGATAGCTATAAACAAAGATGGTGGACTGTGAAAATACTAATACTACCTGAAAGATTATAAGTAACAGCTTTCATCGGTGATACTACTCTCACAGTAAACAAAATGTCAAAATTGGAATTGTTGAATATATTCCTCACTGAGAGATTAACCGCGGCTGCCGAGGAGATATTTGGGGCTGTGAAGGGTACGATAGTTGAGTACCAGACAGAAATCGTTCGCTCCAAGGAGGAGAACAATCGCCTCCGAAAGCTGCTGGATATCGCTGTCCAGCGCGTTCTACTTCAAACAGGTAGCTAGATAAGTAACGGCAGGATATTAACCTACTTTTATTTCTCAAAACGAGGGAATTGTTTTGACTGTTGTCAGACTCCACTAACTAATCTATAGAAAATATTAGAATTATTCTATTGGACTAATATGAAAAGCCTAACACAGGGCTGCCAACTTTGAAGAAAGCTTGGAGTGAAATTTTGTGTAGACGGGGCCTGGAAAATGTTAATGTTTTAAAGCTAATTTCCTGCAATTCTATGTATTTTGACATGGTTTAGGCCTATGACCAGGGTAAAAAAAGGAAACATCCAGTTCAGCAGGATTCCGAACGTTATGGACATTAAATGAACACTCAACGACTGTTACATTGAGGTTTTTCGGGGATTACATTTAAAGTATGGAAATGTATATATATTTTTAGGTGGTTTGACATTTTATTCAGACAGTAATGCAATTAGATGAGACAGCCAAATGGGAGAAACAGTGGGAAGGTCAATGGGAAAACTCTGCACAGGAAATACTAATATTAATGGTTGATGGCAGTGGGTAACCAAATCATAAATTGTAGTCTCCTTGTCCGTAGACTGCTTTCAAGGACATCAACTTTTAGTATTTTGTAATTTTGGTGAATTCACTTTAAAATAGTGCTGGAAGAAAATCCTGCATGCTATCTTTATCTATGTTTCCCAAGTGCTGGATGTTTGAAAAGTTTCTTGTTATAACAATGATTTTCTCAAATTCACCCAACCTAAAAAATTAAATAAAAAATCCCAATATTCAGGTGGTTTATGTCTACTAGTTTAATATCAATGTCATCCTCTTGCTTTACATATATGAAGTATGATGCGTTTATGAGTTGTGAGTCCCTCTACAATCTCTGTCTAGCATGTGCACAATACTAAAATGTCCAATTATATTTGAGGCCTGGAGCATTTTAATATTTAACCTTTATTTAACTAGGCAAGTCAGTTAAGAACAAATTCTTATTTACAATGACGGCCTAACTACATGGTCAGCCAAACTACATGGTTTGGAGCAAATTAGGGTTAAGTGCCTTGCTCACCTTGTCGGCTCGGGTATTCGAACCAGCGACCTTTCGGTTACTGGCCCAACGCTCAAACTGCTAGGCTACCTGCTGTGGCAAGACAGGACATTGAGAGGTCCTGCACGTGATGTTATCCAATGTTTATTTGCTGACAAGCACACTAATTATCCTTTTATTTCAGCCCATTGTTAAGAATGAGAATTGTTAAACTGATCAGACAAAATAAAGTAAATTGATAAAGACTATGACAAATCTGCCCCTACACCCTAACCAAATAATGTTTCTATTTATTGTCCCCCGCTAGAATCAAATGTACACTTTTTTGAGTTCACAATCTGTTTGACAAAATTATTTTCATAATTACAAGTCAGGTCACCTTACCAAACGTCCCTGCTAAAACATACTGTATGTTGCCTTTAAGTTGTCAACGCCTAAATGCCAATCACCAAACGAGGGAACTTTAGTACATGCTGTCCAAAGGTTGCATTCTGCATCAACCTAAATGTGTTGACAACCTTGTATCTAAAAAAGCGCTACCGTGCTGCTCTTTTTTGTTACTGTTTTATAAACTCAACAGAGAACGTTCTCTCTCTCTCTCCATTCAGTTCCACTCTAATCTTGAGGGGCGCTTCTTGAAAACGCGTATCCAATTCCGTTGATCCCTTACATAACTAGTCCAATCATATGCTTCAATGTGCCGCGGTTCAGTGCTGTGGCAAGGCTGGACAATGAGAGGTTCCGCACGTGATGTTAAATTGCAGTCGCAGATGCTCCGATTTCAAAATGATTTGGGTCACAGTTGAAAAGTTAACACTACAATGGACTAATTAGAAAAATAAAATAAGTACTTTTCAATGCGTGAGATATGAGGTGTGTGGCGTATGAAGATGGTCAAATTCGTGTCTAACGGCCAATGCGTCAGAGTTGGCATCTCTGCTACCATGCAGGCTGAATATTGTTTTGCAGGAAGCAGCCATTCTACTTGCCATTCACCAGCTTTCTAAGCTTATAATATCAAAATACGTTTTGTACTTACCGTCACTACTGCCAGTATGTACTTCCGAAAAAAAAGTCTAAATAAAAAGTTACATGCAACCGGGAAAAAAAAACAATTCAGATCATTTATCTATAAGTTGTTAATTTTTTACCAATCAGATCTTTTCATATCAGAACTTTTTTCATAGCCGTTCTGATTGGTCAAAAGAACCCAATTAGTGAAAAAAAATATAATAATTGGGCTGACTGTCTAAATGCTGCCAAAGTAATTTATATATTTTTGGGCCAAATCATCCACTCTTCTGCACCTCCAATGAAGTCACTCATTACTGCCACACAGGTTGCTGATCCAGCAGCAGGAAAGGTAATTGATTTTGTTACCTGCACTTCATATCAATCTGTTGTTTCACCAACATTACATGGAATGCAATAATATTTAATGTATGTAGATTAAGTAGACCACATAGGGTACGTTTTTACAGTGATTATATATTCCTAGATAGGCTGAGTGAGTTTATTGGAGGTGCAGAAGAGGTAGATTTGGTGCATGCACACATGGTCAAAAACTATTCTTAGATTCTTTCCAGACAAGCCATTTTTTAAGTTGCATTTAACTTTTTATTTAGAACTTTTCTTGGAAGTACATACCGGCAGTAATGACAATAGTTGCTCTGCCACACTTCAGTCTTTGGTAAGTACTGAATGTATTTTGACATTTAAGCTTGAAAAGCTGGTGAATGGCAAGTTGAATGGCTGCTTCCTGGGTTTAAAGGAGAATGTCCATATTCAACGTCTCCTGTAAACCCAGATTCTGGTTCACATGCAGGCTATACATGTCAGTCATGTACTGTGGTGCTAAGATAGCATTGCCTTCACCTCACTTTCTTCCTTTCCTTTCCCTCTAGACCACCATGCTATCCATCTCACTGAAGAGGCATCTTCCCCTGAGCAGCAGCACTGTGAGCAGGAGTGGAGCCCCAATCTGGGCCAGGACCCAGAGCCCACACAGATCAAAGAGGAAGAGGAGCTCAGAATCAGCCAGGAGGAAGAGCAGCTTCCGGGTCTGGAGTCTGATACTAAAAGAGAAT
Organism: Thymallus thymallus; assembly: GCA_023634145.1. NCBI lineage: Eukaryota > Metazoa > Chordata > Actinopteri > Salmoniformes > Salmonidae > Thymallus > Thymallus thymallus. The sequence continues at coordinate 28,834,652 of CM042410.1, read as the reverse complement.
CCATATTAACTCCTCCCTTTGTTAAAAGTCACTGTGATCAGGACCCACCTCGGCCTTCGCATCTTCCACATACCCAAACTGTGGACATCAGAGAAGGAGACTCATTAGCCAGAACCATATCTTATAAGCAGATCAAAATTGAGAATGAAGGTGAAGGCTACAGCACATCAGAACCAACTGGTGACTTACAACCCATCTTCACCGTGAATTCAGACTGTCTTGCAGCTTCAAGTGATAACGGTGCCCAACCCAATATCAACAATAGAAATCAGAGAGGACTCTCAGGATATAAGGCCCCACAGCCACAGGGAACAAGCAGTGCATATGAAAGAGAAAGTCTAGGTCTACACATAGCTGTTAGAGGCCAGAACACCTCAAAGCTGCCTCAACAGAGATCCCCCTATCAACCCCAGGGCATACAGAGAGTGTATCGTTGCAGAGAGTGCGGGAAATGCTTCAGTTTCTCCTGTCAGTTAGAGGTCCACATGCGATGGCACACCAAGGAAAGACCATTCAGCTGCTCTGTGTGCAGAAAAGGCTTCACAACCATCAGCATGTTGAGGAGGCACCACCGCATTCACACTGGAGAGAAGCCCTTCCGCTGTCACATCTGTGGGAAATGTTTCAACCAGTCGGCTCACCTGAACACTCACTTTAAAATTCACCCAGGGGAGAGACCACACGGCTGGAAAATGGCTCGGTCAAAACGTTAACAGCTCTTGAAATTTAAGTTCTTAGCACAGAAGGAAAGTAACATGTAAATTTGGGCAGTTTTAATTATTGACCAGGATTTAAAACACTAGAATAATCAGTGATTGATGTTTGAACAATGCATTACAATGCAGTGGGGAATAACTTTTGAGTAATGAAAATGTTTTTCACTGATCAATGTGATTGTATTGCTGCGTGCGTCATCATCTGAAGTCTTGCGTGCGGCCATGATTGGTTCAGCGCGAACATGAGGATATGAATACTGCCAGTAGCTGTATATATGTTGACTGATGTGTTGTTCTTTTGTAATTACACTGCACACTTTACAGGAAGCAGAGGATAGAATCTTGTCTTAATTAGTAGACGCAGACCAATCAATACATTTATTTGATCATCCTCATCTATTTCCCCTTGGGACTTAGACCTGACTGCTGGGCTGTATGACTATCCTATTAGGGTCTTGACAGTTATCCCTGATGAAATCACTGTAATAATGTAGTGTTCTGTACTAAATGTTAACTGTTTTTTTTAATAAATAATTGGTCTGTTTTAAGGTCAGGATTACCATGTATCTTCTACCATTCAGGCTGAAGCACCATGTGTGGGTGAAGCACCATGTGTGGGTGAAGCATCATGTGTGGGTGAAGCACTATGTACCATGGTGGCGTCTTCATAAATAAGGATCCCCCTGTTACCTCATTCTCACGCTTACCACAAGTTCTACCATATTTTATTTCCAATAATGACATTGCACAGCAAAGGAAAAATACACTTTCAAAATTGTTTTGTTGAATCATCAAATGTTGTATAACATTGAGTCAAAATAGATTTTACATAGTTCAATATTTGAACAAAGAGCCTCATTCTCAAACCACACTTTCAGTTCAAGCAGTCACACACATTAAGTAAGATTAGTCGCTTAACAATCCAGTAACCTGTCTGTCTGGCTCTCCACAATGTTATGCAAGTACCTACATTGATGAGTAACTACCTTTTTCAACCTAAAGCAGTACCTCAGATGTAGAGTTTTAGTTGGAAGTTTACATACACCTTAGCCAAATACATTTAAACTCAGTTTTTCACAATTCCCTGTCTTAGGTCAGTTAGGATCACCACTTTAAGAATGTGAAATGTCAGAATAATAGTAGAGAGAATTATTTATTTCAGCTTTTATTTCTTTCATCACATTCCCAGTGGGTCAGAAGTTTACATACTCTAAGTATTTGGTAGCATTGCCTTTAAATAGTTTATCTTGGGTCAAATGTTTCAGGTAGCCTTCCACAAGCTTCCCCCAATAAGTTGGGTGAATTTTGGCCTATTCCTCTGCTTTTTCAGTTCTACCCACAGATTTTCTATAGGATTAAGGTCAGGGCTTTGTGATGGCCACTCCAATACCTTGACTTTGTTGTCCTTAAGCCATTTTGTCACAACTTTGGAAGTATGCTTGGGGTCATTGTCCATTTGGAAGGCCCATTTGCGACCAAACTTTAACTTCCTAACTGATGTCTTGATGTTGCTTCAATATATCCACATAATTTTCCTTCCTCATGCCATCTATTTTGTGAAGTGCACCAGTCCCTCCTGCAGCAAAGCACCCCCACAACATGATGCTGCCACCCCCGTGCTTCACGGTTGGGATGGTGTTCTTCGGCTTGCAAGCCTCCCCCTTTTTCCTAACGATGGTCATTATGGCCGAACAGTTCTATTTTTGTTTCATCAGACCAGAGGACATTTCTCCAAAAAGTACAATCTTTGTCCCTGTGTGCAGTTGCAAACTGTAGTCTGGCTTTTATATGGCAGTTTTGGAGCAGTGGCTTCTCCCTTGCTGAGCAGCCTTTTCAGGTTATGTCGATATAGGACTTGTTTCACTGTGAATATAGATACTTTTGTACCTGTTTCCTCCAGCATCTTCCCAATGTCCTTTGCTGTTGTTCTGGGATTGATTTGCACTTTTCGCACAAAAGTACGTTCATCTCTAGGAGACAGAACGCGTCTCCTTCCTGAGTGGTATGATGGCTGCGTGGTCCCATGGTGTTTACACTTGCGTACTATTGTTTGTACAGATGAACGTGGTGCCTTCAGGTGTTTGGAAATTACTCCCAAGGATGAACCAGACTTGTGGAGGTCTACAATTTATTTTCTGAGGTCTTCGCCGATTTCTTTTAATTTTCCCATGATGTCGAGCAAAGAGTTTGAAGGTAGGCCTTGAAATACATCCACAGGTACACCTCCAATTGACTCAAATTATGTCAATTAGCCTATCAGAAGCTTCTAAAGCCATGACATCATTAGTGTATGTAAACTTCTGACCCACTGGAATTGTGATATAGTGAATTATAAGTGAAATAATCTGTCTGTAAACAATTGTTGGTAGAATTACTTGTGTCATGCACATAACCGACTTGCCAAAACTAGTTTGTTAACATAATCTGTGGAGTGGTTGAAAAAGTTTTAATGCCTTCAACCTAAGTGTATGTAAACGTCCGACTTCAACTGTACGTCTAGATATCAGTTTATACATTTCCATCTAGTTTAAACTGACATTTTCCCCAGGAAATTCCTCCAGTTTGTGAATCAAGCTCATATGCGTTCTACGTGATCCCATCTGATTGTGTTTGCTGCATTCAGCACGGATGCGGTTTCTCCTCTAGGTGAGTCTTCATATGCGCGGTCAGGGCTTCACTCAGCAGAGACCTTGTCACATTCTTCACAGTAATGCGGGTTCAACCCTTCATACGTGTGGTCAGGGAATCTCTTTCCACAAATATGGCAACGATGCAGCTTCTCTGACATCAATTCTATTGAAGGTTGATCCTTCTACTTTGATAACTAAAAGCAAAACAATAAGTGATATCAGATGTGATTCACTCTACATTGACCATACAATTAACTAAATAAGTTGAAATGTACAATGAAATTCTGAAAATGCTACCATGCTCTTCTCTTGGCAAGGTATTCCTCCTTTGCTAGAGGATCAGAATGTATCAGTGCCCTGTGCTGTGCAGCCCTCGCCATGCTGGATGAAGGCATCTGTTAAAAAATATATATAATAATAAAAGGCAGAAAAATTGTTTCTTGTTTACTGTATGGACAAGTGTCAATATTTCACCCTTTGATATGCAAAAACTGTACAAATGTATCATGCTTTGTGATAAATTGATACAGTGCCCAACAGAAGAGCACATGTAGAAATGTGCTGTAACAAGATTGTTTGTATCTATTGTCTTTATAACTCAGCAAAAAAAGAAAAGTCCCTTTTTCAGGACCCTGTCTTAGTAAAAATCCAAATAACTTCACAGTTCGTCAATGTAAAGGGGTTAAACACTGTTTCCCATGCTTGTTCAATGAACCATAAACAATTATAAACGGTAATTAAGACACTAACAGCTTACAGACGGTAGGCAATTAAGGTCAAAGTTATGAAAACTTAGGACACTAAAGAGGCCTTTCTACTGACTCTAAAAAACAGCAAAAGAAAGATGCCCAGGGTCCCTTCTCATCTGTGTGAACGTGCCTTAGGCATGCTGCAAGGAGGCATGAGGACTGCAGATGTGACCAGGGCAATAAATTGCAATGTCCGTACTGTGAGACGCCTAAGACAGCGCTACAGGGAGACAGGATGGACAGCTGATCGTCCTCGAAGTGGCAGACCACATGTAACAACACCTGCAAAGGATCGGTACATCCAAACACCACACCTGCGGGACAGGTACAGGATGGCAACAACAACTGCCCAAGTTACACCAGGAACGCACAATCCCTCCAATCAGTGCTCACAGGAAGAACTGGCAAATCTGGTGCAGTCCATGAGGAGATGCACTGCAGTACTTAATGCAGCTGGTGGCCACACCAGATACTGACTGTTACTTTTGATTTTGACCACCCCTTTGTTCAGGGATTTCTGTTAGTCACATGTCTGTGGAACTTGTTCAGTTTATGTCTCAGTTGTTGAATCTTATGTTCATACAAATATTTACACATGTTAAGTTTGCTGAAAAATAAACGCAGTTGACAGGGATAGCACATTTCTTTTTTTGCTGAGTATTTATAAAATATTATCCTTGAAAATCATGCCCTCATACAATCGATTCAATCAAATGACAGTAGTGACATGAGGGAATGTCGTACATTGTTAAGCTGTTCCTTCAGATATTCTGACTGAATCATGTTTCCCTCACAGAGCATATCCTCCCTTGGATCTTGTCTTCTTCATATGCTGTCTGATGGAAGCCTTTATGGAAAACACAGCAACAAAATGTTTTTTTAACGTGTGTATCCTCATATGTATGTCAATATATCCCTTGCTAGGGAAAGATTTGCAGCACACATTGTAGCTAAAAAGCTTCTCCCCTGTGTGAACTAGCTGGTGGATGTTTAGTCTACTGAGATACAAAGCTACGGTCACACAGTGAACATGTATATGGTCAGCATGTGAGCATGTACACTCCCCTCCATATGTATTTGGACAGTGAAGCTAACATTTGAATATTGTCTCCATACGCCAGCATTTTGTATTTGGGATCAAATGTTTCATATGAGGCGACAGTACAGAATGTCACCTTTTTATTTGAGGGCATTTTCATATCTGTTTTATCATTTGAAAATGAAAGCACTTCATGTATTTTTTATTTAACCTTTAAAGACCTACCTACAGGGTTAAGGTCACATCAACACTTTTTTTTCTCACCTTGTCCACTCGGGTATTTGAACCAGCAACCTTTTGGTTACTGGCCCAACGCTCTGTGTTTTGGTTTACATTTTTACCAATAGGAACTAAATGGTGAATAATGTATTGTCATTTTGGAGTCCCTTTTATTGTAGGTAGGACGGGAAGATGGTAATGGTGAGAGATTAGCATGTTTCATTGTAGCCTCTTCATGATTCATTCATAATTTTTCTTAATCATGGCATTATCAGGATTATTTTAAAAGTGTTCAGAAACATTTTATGTACTTAGAAAGAAAATTACTCCAGTTATAATTAACCATTCAGTTCCTATTGGGCAAAACACAACGAAAAACTGCAAATACATCCAACGAGCAATCCAATGTTTTCATTGCGTGCTAGGAATATGCACCCAAATACTAAACTTTTTACTTCTTCAATACACTAAGTGAATTTGTAAAAAAAAAAATATGGGGGCACTAGATACATAAAAGGCTTTTATTTCTAAAAGGTAAAACTGACATTTATGAAAATACCCTCAAATAAAAAGGTGACATCATGTACCATAGCCTCATATGAAACTTTTGATCTCAAATCCTAAATGTGGGAGACAATATTAAAATGTTAGCTTCACTGTCCAAATACATATGGAGGAGAGTGTACATGTATCCCGTGTTTAATTTCATATGATCCTTCAAAAGATGAGCACGTTTGAAACATTTGCTACAAACCTGGCAGTGGAACAGCTTCTCTTCTGGGTGTAACTTCCTTAAATGCTTTGCCAAGTGTATTTGCATGTCTTTGAAGGTATTCCTCTGTAAGGAAACATTTACTGCACACATAGCAGCTATACGGTTTCTCCACAGTGATTTTGTAGGGGGGGGGGGGGTGTTAGAGATCTTTTGTCAGACTGCTTTCTCAGAGTTGATGTACTACTATTGACATGTTCACTGCTTTCATTCTGAGCTGCAGAACAGTCTGAATTTACTGGAGAGAGGGGCTGTAATTCACTGTTTGGGTCTGATACTCCACAGCCCTCTCCATCATGTTCTCTTTGAATCTCTTCCATTGTTTTGGTGGGTAGAAAGTCCTCTCTATTCTCCACAGTTTGGGTTTGGTGAATATGTGAGGGCTGGGGTTTTGTCCTGATCCCAGTCACTTTTCACAAAGGGAGAAGTTAATACAAACTCTTTGGTATCAGACTCCAGCCCTTGAATCTGCTCTTCCTCATGACCAATCCCAAACTGCTCCAGCTCACAGTGCTGATGCTCAGGGAGAGTTACTAGCTGCTGGGGATCTGTAGAGATGAAAAATTAAATATCTATAGCTATATTATTAAATAGCTAGTTATTTTCCTCTGACACTGAAGATCCGACTGCGCACATGCACTCGGGGTCACAATATTGTATGGTTTATCAAAATCTGAAATCTGGCAACACTATTCCACGTCTTTATGATACGCGAAGGTAAAAAGTGATGGGAACATCAGAATAAGCTAGAGTCATGCTTTATATAACTTTATCTCAGGTTATGATTACGTCTAACGTTAGTAACTTTAGCCTTTGTAGACGTTCGATCTCCTTCTTTGATCGGGAGGTGTTTTCCTCGTACTCCGATATCGTTTTTTCCACGGCAGTAAATATTTCAAAAGCCAATGCTGTTAATTGCTCGGTATGAAACTCAGCAGATGTAGTTTAGACATTATGATAGTATACAAAAAAAGTTAATAGAAATCCTGTCCTGTGGAATCTGGAATCACGGAAGTAAACAGTGTTTGCTTCCTTACCGCTCTTTGTTCATTGATCGCTGTTGGTATACCGCCATCTGTTGGACTGGCGTGAGATATAGCCATACACAAACCAACCACATACTTTGGATGGATGCAGCTCTGAGTAATCGTAAATGTAATATGACTTAACCTTACTCTTTAATATGTACATATTTTTGACAGCACTTACGTTTGTAGACATCCATTCATTGACAGAAACATTATCGCAATCAACCCACACAAAAGGGGGCGGTATTGCAATCACTGATTGCAATCTCTACTACTCTCGTTACGTTCACACATTTTCTTTTTACGGTCTATGGTTCACGGTTTACACACAACGGAAGAGTACTAATCCACGTGATTTAAACAATACGAACTGATTCACTTTCATTCTACAAAATGTCTAAACTACATCTCCTGAATGTGTTTCTTACCGAGCGATTAACCGCGGCGGCTGTTGAGATTTTTGGGGTCGTGGAAAAAACGGTATCAGAGTACCAGGAAGAAATCTCCCGTTCAAAGGAGGAGATCGATCGTCTACGGATGATGCTGGATATCGTTACCCAACCGAAGATACATTTGCATAAAGCAGGTTTGTAGCGACTATCACAACAATCAATCAAGCATATTATGTATGCAGGCAAGCCACATTGCCAATAATCAACCAATTCACAATTGTTTCTTGAAAAATAATTTCAGGATTGATTGTAATATAATGATTGATTTACTTTCCTTTTATTTTTAGATCCCCAGCAGCTAATTATCCCTGACCCGGAAGAAGAGGTTCCCCCTGAGCAGCAGCACTGTGAGCAGGAGTGGTGGTGCCCCAATCTGGGGCAGGAAGACCCAGAGCCCATACAGATCAAAGAGGAACAGGAGGATTTTGGGACCGGTCAGGAGGAAGAGCAGCTTCAGGGGCTGGAGTCTGATATCAAAGGTTTAATAAACAATCCTTCCTTTGTGAAAAGTGACTGTGATCAGGACCCACCTCAGCACTCACATCTTTACCAAACCCAAACTGTGGAGAACAGAGAGAGGGACCATATGAGGACACAGACTGGAGAGAAACAATATCAGTGCAGTGAATGTGGCAAATGCTTCAGTCAGAAGATATACCTAGAACAACATATGGAGACTCACAAAATTGAGAAACCACATCAATGTGAAGACTGTGGTAAATTTTTCAGCCTCAAGCATAACCTGACAGTCCATATGAGGATACACACGGGAGAGAAACCGTATCAGTGCAAAGAATGTGGCAAATGCTTTGGTTACACCAAATCTCTGGCAAAGCATATGAGGAGTCATACAGGAGAGAGACCATATCAGTGTTGTTATTGTGGCAAATGCTTCACTCAGAAGTTTAGCCTGAAAGAGCATATTAGTATTCATACAGGTGAGAAACCATATAAGTGCCCCATGTGTGTAAAATGCTTCAGGGCAGCAAGATTTCTAAAACAGCACCAACAGATTCACAGAGAACAACCATATTGCTGACTTTTTTTTGTGGTTAATGCTTCACTTGTAAGAACTGAGGATGAGGATGAACACTGAGTGAGAAACATGACAGTGCTGCTTAAGGCAAAATCTTACTCTCACTTCTGCAGTATGACCTTTTGATAGTAAAAAGCTGATGTTTCATAACTCCTCTGAGCATGGCACAAAAGTGGATAATATGTTTTGTAGAACTAGTATTTTTAGTTTACACAGTAAGCTTTTTAAGTTTGTCCGAACATATGAGTCACTTGGACTACACCTTAAAGTCACAGCAAATTAGTACATTGGTGTTATCTAAATACATAAAGGATGTTTACATTTTGAGGGAAAAGTGCTTCAGATTTGAAGACATGCTACCTTATACCTGTAGTAGCAGGACAAACAAACCCATCAGGTCAATGATCTTGGTTAAATACATTACCGTTCAAAAGTTTGGGGTCATTTGAAATGTCCTTGTTTTTGAAGGAAAAGCACATTGCAAATTAATTACTTAAAAATCATACAATGTGATTTTCTGGATTTTTGTTTTAGATTCCGTCTCTCACAGTTGAAGAGTACCTATGATAAAAATTACAGACTTCTACATGCTTTGTAAGTGGGAAAACCTGCAAAATCGGCAGTGTATCAAATACTTGTTCTCCCCACTGTATATACACTGAACAAAATTATACATTTTACATGTAAAGTGTTGGTTTCATGAGCTGAAATAAAAGATCCCAGACACATCCATATGCACAAGAAGATTATTTATCTCAAATAATGTGCACCCAGGTCCTGCCTCTGTAACAGTTTATAAATTCCTTTTTAGAAAGATTTTTAATTCAGCTTTTGTGGTTTTGAAAGTATGGTGACTATTATTGCTTTTCATTTATTTATCACACTAATGGGGTTTTGGAAAAGTAGGCACTTTCGCAAAACAATCCCATCTGGTGGATGGAAAGCGTCATAATTATTTTTATTTTATATACTTGATACTTCAGACAAGGAAAAATGATGGATAGCTAATTAAAATGTAAAAATACGTTTATGAATTATGAAGCCTTTATGTGCTATTTTTCAATACATAAATGCTTTTTTTTTTATCCCCAAATGTGACGTTAGCTACCAAATAAGTTGTTTTCGGCAATTATCAAAAAAACGTCTACAAAAACGTCATTACTTACCAAATAGGCTGAACAGGTGTAATGACGCATGTAAAAATTATCATAACAAGCGTTCTAATCACCTGTAAATGCACGCTGAACAGGTGTAATGAACGCGTGTAAAAATTCCCATAACAAGCGTTCTAATCACCTGTAAATGCACACTGAACAGGAATAATGAACGCGTGTAAGACGTCTTCCGGGTATGACGTTGTGGCCCTCTTGGCTTTCCATATGCAACTCCTCAGCCAGAGCGTCCAGCAGTATGCGCTCTGAATGCTCCCAAAGGGAAACACTCTGAATTTACGAACACCCATAGTGCACCAGATTTAATTTAAGAACACACCCAAAGTCGTAAAATGTCTAGCTAGTAAGCAACAGCATCAGCCAGGCAAAGCGCTAGTACGCTCAACTGAAAGGATACCGTTCGTTTTTATTAAAATGAACTAATAGTATACAGTATGTAGTATATACTCATTAAGTATGCAGTATACAGTATGTTAGAATGGTTTTCAAACACAGCTCTCGCCATGGCCATGGCCATGTCGCTTAGAAATGACTAGTTTCAGCAAAGATGTTGGGAAATGCAAGATGTCCGGCATCTAAGACGGTGAGGAACCTCTTCACACAGTGCAAAAAGTGAATTTAATATTTTTCTGAATATTCTCAGTTTTTTGTGTTCCACCTGCAACTGGAAATTGCCATTTATAAGACACCGGTGCCTTCCAAATTGAGAATGAAGGAAGTATTGCCAAGTAAAGCTTGGTTGAAAACAGTGGTGTAAAGTGCTGTACTTAAGTAAAAATACTTTAAAGTATTCCAGCTATCCATATATAAAAACAATAAAATGGTGCCGTATTGGTTAATATAAGGAATTTGAAATGATTTATACTTTTGATACTTAAATATATTTTAGCAATTGCATTTACTTTTGATACTTAAGTATATTTTAAACCAAATACTTTTAGACTTTTACTCAAGTAGTATTTTACTGGGTGACTTTCACTTTTAATTGAGTAACTTTCAATTAAGGTATCTATACTTTTACTAAAGTATGACAATTGGGTACTTTTTCCACCACTGGTTGAAAATAGTTTTATGTATTGTCAAGGAACCGTCATCTCGACCTCAAGCACAAGCTTTAGCTAAGCCTTTGGAGGTTCGCGTCTGCTTGGCTATGGCATTACATGTCATTCTCTATGAGTACTATCTGTTACGCTACAATGAAGCTATATAGCTGTATCTAGCTACCATTTTTCGCAATTTCACCTTTTCCCAGACAATAAACCTGAGGACAAACAGATATCATGTCTCCAGTGTTAATGAGGGCGAGGTGCCTGTCAAATTACGTCTAAGGATGACAGCCCTGGTTCCAGCAATTGCACACTTACATGCAATGACGATTTTAGCATGTAAATCTTGGTGTGGCAAAAAAAAGAAATGTGGGATGCATGCCAGCAAAGCCACAACACAACACAACACTAAACAATACATCAACTGCACTATAACGGTGACAAACGGTGCCCACAAACTGTTAGGGACTACATAAAGCTGTCCCAACAGCAGAGTCCCAACTCCTTCCCACTGCTACACCTGGCTATCAGCGGAGCCTTGTCTGGCAGCGAAACAGTTCATACAGCCTCATTTACTGCCTTTAAAAAAAACATAGTTGATATGGCTGCTTAAACAAATGTGGTTTCTAATGACAATTGAGATGTACAAACTATGGGGACAACAAGTGGATAAGAGGCAATACGTAATTTCGATTAAGACATTAATGAGTGAGCGACGACGGACGTAGTCAATATAATATAACTTTTTAAATGTACAGGTACAGAATTCAGAACATGGACCGTTCTTACAGTGTTCTCCCTGTACACCAAGTCAGAACCGTTGGATAAATAAAGCGGGAATCTAAGCAGACAATGAAAGCTCTTACAATATTCAATGACTACATTTCTTTAAAACAGGTTATAGGCTACATGTGCACCATCAAGTTAGAACAGTAGGCGAAATGAATAGGTGAAAATACACCAAATTATTAAGGTGAGGCACATTAAACGCCGTTTGGGTCTTTGCGTGTTAAAAAGGATACACGTCAAATAACACTATTTGACTCGTTAAAAAAGCTTTTAATTTTACACGTCAAATATCACAATTCTATTATAGAATGTTGTGTGTGCTGAATTTGCACGTGCAAGCCAAGCACCACCACTACTATCAGTAGCACTGTCAAAGCTGTACAAAAAAGTCTGCAAACAATCACACACCGGCCACGAACGATGTGTTTACAATACCACATTGGTGAAAATAGACCAAATTATTAGGGTGAGGCATATGGGCTACTAACAGCTTACTACACAACATACACCTAGTATTACTTTCTTAGTTACAGTATACATATCTTCCTGGCATATTACATAATTTATGCAGCAGCATACAAGACATTTTTGGACTCACCTTGCTCACTTAAACAGGAAGCTGGTGTGGCGGTCCTTTTTTTTAAATTTTGTCATCAAAGTCTGGCATTCTCTGGATTTTTAATTTCTCTTCATTATTTCTCTTCATATGACAAGGATTAAAAAGGATTTGCCAGTAGATTGTCGACTTGATTCATGATGATGACCACTAGCTAAGAATTTTTAAGTAAGATGTTGACATGGTCAGTCAAATCTTAGCTACTGTACATATAAGGTGATTTGACGTAATTTTATCTGTGGCCAATGACCTTGAACCTTTTTGGAAGGGCACTTATAATGTAACTCTATGGCAGGACCCAAAGGGCTGAAAATGTCAATGTCTACTCTTACTAAGGACTTAGACTTGGCTTAAGACGTAGTGTCCCCATGAGTGACAGAACACTGAGCCAATCAGGCGCAATGTTCCTATTTTATGCTGGCTTGCCCCACCACCACAGAAAGCACTGAGCTAGACTGAAACACCTGAATTTTGGAGCTGCCTTACTCAAGAAAACAAAAAAGAGACCGTGTTTGTATGCGGCTTTATTAACGCGATGATATACTTTTTTTTTTACATAGTTTTCAAACTGATATGTGACACTTATTAATGCCAAAATTAACATGAAAATGACAGGTCGCCACTGCTGTCTTTTGATGTGAAATTCAACAGTTTGGTCCAATTCACACTGGTTAATAAGACTATCACACAACCATTATTTATGGAACTTAGACAACCACCTGAGACTGACAGTTTTAATACATAAATTAGCATGAATACACATATTAATAAATATTACTTTCAGGTAAACTTATCTCATCAAATAAATTATTTTAGTTGTTAGCAAAAATGCAACATTTACACATTTTCATATAAACACACAGTTCATGAGTGTGTTATCTTTCTGCGTGGAGGTGCTCGTGTGAGTTGTGTGTGAGTTCTTCCAGCCAGTCCAGTAGAGAGTCCAGCTCTCCTATAGCCTTTACTGCTGCCTGGTAGATCTCCAGCTACAGAATAGAGAGATGAGGGAGAGGGGATGGAAAGATGGGGGGAGAGGAGGGAGAGATGAGGACCAGAGGATGGAGAAGAGGCTTAGAGGGGTTAACATTGGCATGGATCTTATTGATTAATCTCCTCTCTCTCACTCTCCTCTCTTGATCTGTCTAAGCCTCTTTCCCCATACACTCTCCAAACAGTATTTTCTCTATTGCTCTCTCCCTGTATATGTCTATTTATATGTCAGTGTGTATTTACCTTGTCAAACTGCTCATGTAGGGAGTCCATTCTTCTCCTGGTGTCTTCTCCACAGTGGCAGTGCTGGAGGACATAAAGAGATGTCATTAGATAACGATAGTAGTAGCTTTGTTTCTGTGTTTTTAGGTGTGAAATGTGTGTTGTTGTGTGTTAATATGTGTGTGCCTGTGTGTGTCTACTTACACATTGCCTCAGGTTCTTGTTGATAGTGAGGAAACTATTAGCGAGAGCGCTGGTTGAGCGTCGGTGCAGTGGCAGAGACAACGCGTTGTTAACAAACACTCTCTCCACAAAAAAACGGAGCAATAGACGCAGGAAACAGAAGTTCTCCCCCTCCTGAAAGGGAGGACACACTACATGTTACATTTACTGCAGTACGTTGTTAAAGAAATGTTTCAAATTATATCATGCTGCCAGATAATGAGGGTTTACTGTATTTTTTGTACAGATACAGTTATGTGCTTTTTTGCACCAGTAAAATGTTTCCCATAATGAACAACACTAGACTGAGTGCCTTTTAAAGAACATTGATATGCAGGATTTGGTAGTGAGAACAACTCACCTGTATGTTTCTCATCACATCTCTCCTCAGCAGTCTCACTCCCATCTCACTGTCTGCTGCTATCTGTACACATTTAACAGACAACAACACAGTCAATACAAAATTAAATTCACTCTAATAAAATATATGTAAAACAGACACTGTGACAGAGAGTGAGAGAGTGAGAGAGTAAAAAATAAACATGTTAGGTAGAGACAGAGCCTCAGGGTAGGTTTCTTGTTCTTATACAGCGACATGGAAATGACTGTGTGTGTGTGTGTTTGTTTGCTCACCACAGCGCTCCGTATCTCTGTGTAGTGCTTGCGTAGTTCGTGTGTGTGTACGGTAACAGAGCAGGTTCCCAGGTGTAGCCCATGGCCCAAGCCACACTCACTGAAACATGCTAACAGGAAGAGGAGCCTGGGAAGGGCAGGACCTAACAGCAGCTCCATCTCTATGTCAACCTGGAGACAGACAGAGCATCACTTAGAAAGTAAACTTACACACCTTACATACTGGTGGCACGTAGCCTAGCGGTTAGGGTGTAACCAAAATGGTCGTTGGTTTGATTACCTGAGCCGACAAGGTCAATAATCTGTTGTTGTACTTTGAGCAAGGCACTTAACCCTAATTTGCTCCAGGGGTGCCGAACTACTATGGCTGAGACTGTACTAAACAACACCTTTCACTGCGCCTATCAGGTGTAAAACATGTTTGTTTTTTTTACTGACAGGTGCATGGAGAAAAAAGTATACTTGATAAAAGGAAAAGTCCAACTTTTAGATCACTGACATCCCAACATTCACATCCAAAACTGACTCTGTGGTAATCAATTTAAAAAGTATTCCAAGTCAACATCTCCCCCAGCCTTTACACCATGCCCTACACCAGGTGTGTGGCAGGTGCTCCCACTCACCTGTATGTATGTCTCTGTGTTTTCCTCTTTCTCTCTGATGAGCAGTCCTCTGTGTGTGTGTCCATGTTGGCTTACATGTCTGGCTCTTATAGGGCAGAGAGGGGAATTTTGCCAGATACTGCAGAAACAGGTAGGAGGAAACACAGCAGCATATGAAGCAATAACAGCTCATTAATGAAGAGGAAGGAACTGATGAGAGTTCTGGGATTTAAGATCAAGGCTTACGTAATATACCCTTGTCAGTTAATGATGTATATGGACAGCCTGTATATGGACAGCCTGTATATGGACAGCCTGTATCGGGACAGCCTGTATATGGGCAACCTGTATATGGGCAGCCTGTATCAAGACAGCCTGTATATGGGCAGCCTGTATCGGGACAGCCTGTATATGGGCAGCCTGTATATGGGCAGCCCGTATCGGGACAGCCTGTATATGGGCAGCAGGTAGCCTAGCAGTTAGAGCGTTAGGCCAGTAACTGAAAGGTTGCTGGTTCGAATACCCGAGCTGACAAGGTCAAAAACCTGTCGATGTGTCCTTGAGCAAGACATTTAACCCTAATTTGCTCTATGGGTGCCGTACTACTATGGCTGACTCTGTAGGTAGGCTGTCATTGTAAAAATAATTTGTTCTTAACTGAATTGCCTAGTTAAATGAAGGTTATATAAAAAAAATATATATATATGGGCAGCCTAAAATCGGGGTAGCCTAACGGTTAGAGTGTTGGGCCATTAACCAAAACATTGCTAGTTTGAATCCCTGAGCCAACAAGGTGAACACCCTCTCAATTTGCCTTTGAGCAAGGCACTTAACCCTAATTGCTCCAGATTCGCCGTAGTTCATGGCAGACCCTGGCTGTGACTCCACTCTCCGAGGGTGTCTCATGGTGAGTTGGGATATGCAAAACATTTCTTTCCAATTCACACATCTGTTTAATACACACTTGTACATGTGTAAACTAGGACAAATATGATATCAAAATCATTTCACTTTGAGAATTCCATTCCCTGCTATCCCCCCCCCACCCCAATTTCACCTCTGCTTACAGTAACTTTCCATGTTGTTGCCTAAATAGAATACATCCATGAAGTACACAACAGTACACTGCCCCAGTGAGGTGCTTCCCAAACTTTCTTTGACGTTTCAACAAGGCCAAGGGTCTGGGTGTGAAGCTGGGGCTGGGGCTGAGGCTGAGGCTTGGGCTGAGGCTGGGGCTGAGGCTGAGTCTTGGGCTGAGGCTAGGGCTGGGCTAGAGAGCTCTGGCTCCACCTCTGCTGTATTTTCAGAGCATTTCCCAGCAGCATCTCTTTTCTCCATGAACTGACAATGGTATTGTTGAATCATTGTCATCTCATCATCTCTTGACAGAAATATGTACGGAATCTCCATCCACCAGCAGAGCTCTCTGTATGATGTCACACCCTTCTTCCTGTAGCTCTCTACGTGTGTGTTCTCCCACCAGACAGGTGGTTATGGGAAGCCATCACCTGGTATGTAGGATGAGAAGAAGTGTATAGGAAGAAGGCTGCAGGTCCAGGAAATCAAAGCACACAGCGGAACCAGAATATTCTGCTATAACAGAAAAAAGTACTTCCTTATAAAGAAGTGACTCAGCGCTTCTCTAGGAAATGCAGGGCAGAACACTTGATGCATGTTTGGTGTAATACATTTCCTAAGCAAAGAAAAAATAAAGTTGCAGACTCATCTCTCCTTGCCGGTTTGGCTCAATAGCCATCATCCCATCGTAAATCTACATGCAAGGAAAACTTAGGGTAACACTTTACTTGACACAAAGCTTCATAATATGTCATGACAGCTGACATAACTTGTCATAAACTGTCATAATATGGTCATAACACTGTCATGACACATATATGTAGACCTGTTGGGACATATATTGCGTTATTTTATGGTTGGTTATGACACCTACATAAGACTTTGAGGGTGTGCTGTCTTTCGTTCCTTTTTCATTGATGTAATATATGTCCTAACCATAAGAGGTCAGCATTACTGTGTTTATGAGAGCTAGTTTTGGTGTTGAATAAAAGCTCTTATTTTAGCCCATTGCAGCTGGGTGAAATTGAAAACTTCTGATTAGAACTCTCTAGGCCAGTTTTGCGGAACCCAGATGAATTCACACTACTCCTGGACTCTAAAGCACTTTGGTTACACGTTATTTCTATTTTCTATTTCAATTGTTATTTCTAACTCTATTTCTTGAACTGCATTTTTGGTTAAGGGCTTGTAAGTAAGCATTTCACGGTAAGAACTACACCTGTGTGTAGTCGGCACATTTGATTTGATTCGACGGTGTCACTGAGACATGAGCATGAAGATTTACAACGCTTTCATTAATTTACTCCATTGAAAGTGCTTTTTAGTCCAGGAATTGGTTTACCGTAATGTGTCTCCCTATAAGAGTCTTCCTCTCTAAATAACTTCCTGTCAGTAGACTCTGATCTCATAGTTAAAATAAGGTTGGGCTGTTGGGCTGATGGTATTTAAGCCCTAAGGCCAAGCTATACACGATTCCTGGAGGGAACGAGATGCTTACGGTTACTGTTGTAGAACTTGTTATTACCAGGACTCATGCTGGATTATCTGGTATGTTTTGACATTTAATAGAATGATATAGAACTTGGCAAAAGATCATAGCTATGGCACAACCAGAGAGAAGAAAGGAAGTATCTACTTCTGACTGTTGAGTAACAAAGGGTGTTTAGTTTATCTTCCCTGGCATGTTATGAGGAGAGAGGTGAGACCTAAGTCTTGAGGGATGTCATCTAATTCACTCAGTATGTGGATAGGTGTGAGTCTGTGCTTATGTGAATAGGTGTGGGTGGGGGTTTACATTTGAAAACGTATGGAAATGATCTATTTCTCCTTTCTTGTGATGTAGTTTCACCTTTTAGACTACTCATCACAAGGTTCCAGGTAAGCAGGGATGGGCAAGACAGCTTGTGGAGAAGCTGTCATTCTCGGCAGTCATTTTGACCTGTGAAACTACACCATTTTCAGCACAATGAATGGTGTGGTATGAATGTGAAATCTACAGCAAGGACTCATTCTTACTTCCTTTGTTTTTCTGATATCAACTGAACTTCTTATGACAGCATACATGTTCATACATGTTCTTCTCTTTTTGGGACCAATTATTTTTGTTTTTTTGTGATTTTAGGAGAGGGCTGAGCTTCCACTCAAAAATGTACGTACATACAAAGTATTGATCATTATGATGATATTACAGAGTTAACAAATAATAATAAGTGAGCCTCCACCCCAACTTCCATCCCATTCCTGCAATCCCACCCATCCAACATGTCTCCATCCAATCTGTGGTTAAAATTCACTGCTCGACTGTGGGGCCTTACAGATAATTGTATGTGTGGGGTACAGAGATCAGGTGGTCATAAAAAAAATAATGGTTGCCCTTTCCTGTAGTCAATGACCAAAAGCTTTTTTGCCTCATGGGTGGATTGTATTTTTTTTTTTTTAAGAATTTCATTAATAAAAATTATACAAAGTAATTAATCTGGTATTTCTATGTCAAACACAAAGCTGTTATACAGTATTTCAGTCTTATGTGATGTATATAAAGCTTTTGTGTATACCAGTGACCAAAAAAACCTTTCTTTGGTGTTAAATACAGTCTGTGAACAAATAAAATGTGTAAATTGATAGTTTGGATTACGGGATGCCAAGGTCCTTATGGAGCAGGTGTATTTCTTGGTGCACTGCTACAGTATATCAATACGGTTTCTTGCTATAATATCATGACAGCTGGAACGTTTGATAGGACAATTTAGGCTTTTAAAATTCCAAGACAGAATAGATAGTGTTACCGTTGTTTTTCAGAAAGGAATGTTATAATTGTTGTCTTTAGTGTTGGTAAGCCCATGGATATGTAACAAAAAAGCAGGATCCACAGGGAAACTCACCCATTGGTTGCTCCTCACCCAGAAAACCCTTCCAAAACATCTCTCTAAAAGACAACAAACTGACTCATTCTCCTGTGTGTGTGTGCTGTGTGTGTGATGCATGTGCATACATGTGTGAGTGTGTGTGTGTATATTCTGTACATACGGTATGGTTCGACAGACAGACAGGGGGATATGGAGATAATAACATGGCCAATTGTCTGTCTCTAACCTGCAGCACATTATGCTCTCCCTGCCTCTCTCCCTGGCTCTCTAGCTGGCTCTCTCCCTGGCTCTCTCCCTGGCTCTCTCCCTGCCTCTCTTACTAACTCTCCCCTTGCTCTCTCCCCGCCTCTCTTGCTGGCTCTCTCCCTGCCTCTCTCGCTAGCTCTCTCCCTGGATCTCTCCCTAGCTCTCTGCTGTCTCTCTCCCTGGCTCTCTAGCTGACTCTCTCGCTGCCTCTCTCCCTTCCTCTCTCGTACAGGGAGAGCCCTGCCTCCCTATAACAGCAGCAGTCATATGAATGGGTTTGCCAGATGATATAGCAAGAATGGGTTGCCACCAGGAACAGGGATGACAGTGATAATAGCAGGGCTGCCCAACCCTCTTCCTGGAGATCTGTGGGTACAACCCTAATTTAACACACCTGATTCTACTTATTAGCTGCTCAACAAGACCTTAACTAGCTGAATCAGATATGCTAAATTAGGGGTTTACTGCAAAACCTACAGGACAGTAGATCTCCAGGAAGAGGGTTGGGCAGCCCTGGATTATAGGTTCATGAGGAGGTAGTGGAGACTGTGCTTTCAGGTAATTCCAGCAGAGGGCGACAGTGAACACACACTCAGAAGGATAGAAATTATGTAACTAGGAAAGGATACATGATTAACCCAAGAGTACATTTTATTTGTACGGAACTGCTTCATACAAAACAAACAGGGATATAATTACTTTTATACAAAGTACCTCAAAAACACAGATACACCAAGGACATTTTAAACTACATGGTAGTCACGTTTTTAACCAGTTTTTCATTCACCAAATGCCTTAACTGTGTATTGGCCATTGTAAACCGTTATTATGCTCCTTTCCTATCCCAGATGTAGTTTACAGTACATTCATAATGTGCAAAGAGTAATCATCCCCTAATTGTAACTACACTATATTTGTAGCATGTCAGTCAATGTACCTTTATTTTTCATCCTCCACTTGTTCCATTATTCTATGGTACTTATACTGCCTTAATATTATGAACACAACTTACAGATAAAACATCTCCTATCTTACTGTAACTGCAGATACATCCACGCTCCAAAGACGTAGTTTTATAAATATTTGTTTTGACGCTTTAAAATCTTTCAGCTGTGAAATATTCCTGAAGTTGTCAAAGCTGTACAGTTATCATTTTACTCAGGTTATCTGGCACCCTTTCACCCATCTAAAATACTAGTGTGTATGTGTGCTGTGTTGTTGTGTTGTGTCTGCCTATGTGCACGCATGTCTGTTTGTGTCCTAGTCAGCATGTTTGCGCGTCTGTGCGTGGCCTTGCATGCATCTGCGTGCGTTTGCTGCCGTTTGCTGACTGTGTGTGTGTGTGTGTGTATGTGTGTACTGAAGCAGCCCCTAACTCCAGGCCTGACTCTAGATGACGATAGACTTGAGGTGTCTGAAACACATGATGACGTCCAGAGGGACAGGAGGACTCAGGTGGTTCCCATCCAGACGCAGGTACCTGTTGGGTATCAATCAATCAATCGATCAAGTGATCAATCAATCATTCAATCAATCAAACTATTAAAGACACAAATCAATCAATCGTTCATACCTATTGTGTTGTGAATATTTATATTACCTGAGTCTGGGCATCAGAGCCTCATTAGTCAGACTCTCAGAGGACAGACTAAACGGACACAGCTGCGTCCCGTTAATACCTGGCGCACACATGAACACACACACACACAATCACACACACACACAAGTTACTCAATGCTGTCGTGGTTATGTTACTAATGGTTGTATCGCCATTGTGTGTTACTCGTTGTCAATGCTGTTATGGTTGTGATGTGGTTGTGTTGTGGTCATGCTACAGATCTATTACAGTCTTATGTCACATGCTACTCACTCTCAATGCTGTTATGGTTGTGATGTGGTTGTGTTGTGGTCATGCTACAGATCTATTACAGTCTTATGTCACATGCTACTCACTCTCAATGCTGTTATGGTTGTGATGTGGTTGTGTTGTGGTCATGCTACAGATCTATTACAGTCTTATGTTACATGCTACTCACTCTCAATGCTGTTGTGGTTGACGTGCAGCTGCTCCAGCTGGGGGTTGAACTGGGGGACTGAGGTGAGCTGGTTGTGGGCCAGGTGAAGGTCTAGCAGGGTGGACACGTTGAACACAGACTTAGGGACTCCCTTGTCACTCAGCTGGTTGTAGTTGAGCCTCACAAATGCCAGGTTGGAGAAGCCTTGGAAGTAGTCCCTGCATTGGGAAGACAAGTGGGTTACTGTAAATAGTGGGTTGTTGCAGTATTTCGAGGTTGTTGAAATAAGTGTTTGTAATTCCAAGAGTTTAGAGCATAGAGAGTTCAGCACACTGTCATTCCTGTGTGCTTTACTGGATCTCAAATCAACGTTTTGGATCTCACACCAATGTTTCGGTCAATGGATCATGTGTGTGTGTGCTTTTGTGTGCATGTGTGCTTACTTAGGGATGTCGTCAATGTTGTTCCTGTCCAGGAATAGTTGCACGATGCCGTTGGGGATGTTAGCTGGCATCTTCTTCAGGATGTTGTGGGCCAAGTTCAGCTGAACCAGGTTCTTCAGGTCTTTAAAAGTATTCTTCCCCATGTCACTGTCACTCAACTAAACACAACAGAGAATACACAAGGGAGAATTAAAATTGAGTCAATGTGTGCGTTTGTGTGAGCATGCAAGCATGCGTGTGTGTTTGTGTGTGTCCGTGTGTGTACATGCCTGTGTGTATGCGTTTGTATGTGTGTGCATGCATGCATGCATGCGTGTGTATGTTTGTGCATTTGCATGTGTGGGTGTACCTTGTTGTGGTGCAGGTCGAGCAGAGCGAGGTGCTCCATCTTGCCGAAGGCTCCAGAGGGGATCTTGGAGATCTGGTTGTGGCTGAGTCTGAGCTGCTCCAACCCAGCTGGCAGGTCATCAGGAACCTCCTTCAACTGGTTCCTCTCCATGTAGAGAAACAACAGACCAGGTACCTTCTCAAACACCTGGGACACAGAGAGAGAGACAAAATGAGAGACAGCGACAAAGACAGTGAGAGAGAAGATGAGAGGTCTGCTATACAAATTGATGGAAAGTGGTGTTGGTGGAAAAACATACAACATTATAAAATCCATATACACAAACAACAAGTCTGCGGTTAAAATTCTTTCCACAGGGCCGTGTGGTGAGGCAGGGATGCAACTTAAGCCCCACCCTCTTCAACATATATATCAACGAATTGGTGAGGGCACTAGAACAGTCTGCAGCACCCGGCCTCACCCTACTAGAACCTGAAGTCAAATGTCTACTGTTTGCTGATGATCTGGTGCTTCTGTCACCAACCAAGGATGCCCTACAGCAGTACCTAGATCTTCTGCACAGATTCTGCCAGACCAGAGCACACAAAAAACAAATTCACAAAATGGGACAAACACCAAATTGGTACACCGTAAAGCATCAAATAACGCATGCAGAGCAGAATTAGGCCGATACCTGCTAATTATCAAAATCCAGAAAAGAGCCGTTAAATTCTACAACTACCTAAAAGGAAGCGATTCCCAAACCTTCCATAACAACAACAATGGAGGCTTTATAATTTAGCTCCCTCTATGTGTGTAATGTTTACGGTTCATTTTATTGTTTATTTCACTTTTGTTTATTATCACTTGCCTTGGCAATGTTAACATGTGTTTCCCATGACAATAAAGCCCCTTGAATTGAATTGAATTGAATTGAATTGAAATTGAGAGAGAGAGAGAGAGAGAGAGAGGGGGAGGGAGAGAGAGGGAGAGAGAGAGAGGGAGAGAGAGGGAGAGAGAGAGAGAGAGAGAGAGAGAGAGAGAGAGAGGAAGAGAGAGGGAGAGAGAGAGACAAATCGCGAATGAGAAAAGAAAGATGGAATATTGAAAATTAGTGAATGCATGACTAAATAAATAAATAGAAGGAAGGAAGCCCACCTGCTTGTCTACTTTTTTTATGCGGTTGTTGGCCATGTTAACCCATCGCAGCTCTGTGGCGTTGTGGAAGGGTTCCGCTGTTACCACAGAGATGTAGTTGTTCTGCAGGTAAAGGTAGTGGACTCTCGACGGGATCACAGGGACCGTACGGAGGTTCCGGTTCTCACAATAGAGGGCGTTGGGGAAGGAGGGGGGGCAGAAACACTCGCGGGGGCAGTCAGGAAACATGGAGGGGGGGCCAAGGATTGGAGGAGGGAAGTCTGTGGGCTCCTGGGGTTCCAGTTCATCAGGTGGCGGGCCAGGCTTGAAGGAGGGGCGCTTGGTGGCCTTAGGAGGCTTAGGAGGTTTCTTAGGTCGTGGTCTCTGGGAGAACACTGACCCCATCAGGAGACAGAGCACCAGGGCAGAGTAGAGTCCCACACCTGCCTTCATTGTCCTTGATGGAGATAGGAGGGTTGGAGGAAAGAGAGAGAGAGAGAGAGAGAAAGAGAGAAAGAGAGAGAGAGAGAGAGAGAGAGAGAGAGAGAGAGAGAGTAAGAGAGAAACACAGACAGACAGAGACAGAGAGAAAGACAAGGTATGAAGGGCCTTCTAGGATCTGGCTTAAAATACTCCACTCAGTTACAGAACCCATTGCTCCAGAAAAGAGTTGTTAAATTCCACAACCACCTAAAGGAAAGCGATGCCCAAACCTTCCATCACAAAGCCCTAACCTACAGAGAGATTGACCTGGAGAAGAGTCCCCTCAGCCAGCTGGTTCTGTGGCTCTGTTTACACACACAAACAGACCCAACAGAGCCCCAGGACATCAACACAATTAGCCCCAACCAAATTACTTGACACATTGGAAAGAATCAACCAAAATAAACTGAGCAAATTGGAATGCTACCTTGCCCTAAACAGAGAGTACACAGTGGCAGAATACCTGACCACTGTGACTGACCCAAAACTAAGAAAAGCCTTGACTATGAACAGACTCAGTGAGTATAGCCTTGCTATTGAGAGAGGTCGTAATAGGCAGACCTGGCTCTCAAGAGAAGACAGGATGTGTGACCACTGTCCATACAATTTGGTGAAAACCGAGCTGCACTTTCTAACCTCCTGACAAATGTACAACAATATGAGACACATTTCCCTCAAATTACACAAACCCACAAAGAATTCGAGCACAAATCAAATCCCAGCACCAAAATGTTGTTCTCTGGAAACGTTTTGCTTGTGTAGTAATGTTTACTGTTAATGTCTGATTGTTTTTGTCTTTGTGTTGTTTCATTTGCTTTGTTGGTTGTTGTTTTGTTTGACTTTTTTCACTTGCTTTGGCAATGTAAACACGTTTCCCATGCCAATAAAGCCACTTAAAAATTTATTGAATTGACAGAGCGACAGAGACAGAGAGACAGAGAGAGCGAGAGAGCGAGAGACAGAGAGACAGAGAGAGCGAGAGACAGAGAGACAGAGAGACAGAGAGAGCGAGAGACAGAGAGACAGAGAGACAGAGAGAGAGAGAGAGAGAGAGAGAGAGAGAGAGAGAGAGAGAGACAGATAGACAGAGACAGAGAGACAGAGACAGAGAGACAGAGACAGAGACACAGAGAGACAGAGAGACAGAGCGGGAGACAGGGGGGGAAAAGAGATTGTGTCAAAAGGGAAATGTGACAGATATAAGCACCTTTTATATATGCCCCTTTATGTAGTATGACTTTGCATCTAAATAATTTGTGATGCAGTTTAAATGGGAGTTATGAATGAGTTGTTAAACCTTAAAAGTGATCACAGTTTAAAGAGGATTACTTGCTAGCAGCCATTACAGTAAATGTTTTCCTCTAGCATTTTGCAGGGGTTTGGTAATCTGCTTATATAAAGGCTGAGTTGAGAGCAGTGACCAGTGCAGGCGAAGCACGCAGACATGGTTGTCATTAATGACTGGGTGAAGCATTAGCTTTTCCTTTACAGCTGTTAAAAATAAGAGAGAGAGAGAGAGAGAGAGAGAGAGAGAGAGAGAGAGAGAGAGAGAGAGAGAAAATAAGTTAAGGGTGAGTTCTCAGAGGGAGGGAAGTGAAGGGTGAGTTATAGAGGGAGGGAAGTGAAGGGTGAGTTCTCAGAGGGAGGGAAGTGAAGGGTGAGTTATAGAGGGAGGGAAGTGAAGGGTGAGTTATAGAGGGAGGGAAGTGAAGGGTGAGTTATAGAGGGAGGGAAGTGAAGGGTGAGTTATAGAGGGAGGGAAGTGAAGGGTGAGTTATAGAGGGAGCTAAAGGATAAAGCCTCCATTGTGTGTTTTTTGGGCTCTATTCAATCTGTAAAGCTGAAGCACGGTAGGTAGCCTAGTGGTTAGAGTGTTGGTTAGTGTTGGGCCTGTAACTGAAAGGTTGCCGGATTGAATCCCTGAGCTGACAAGGTAAAAATCTGTCGTTCTGCCCCTGAACAAGGCAGTTAACCCACTGTTCCTAGGCTGTCATTGTAAATAAGAATTTGTTCTTAACTGACTTAACTGAAATGTTAAGGTAATTTCAGACTGAGCTGACACATGCAGCATTTGCTGTGAATGCAGTTTCCAGTAAAGTGGGAACATTGCCTTTCAATCACGCTTTAAAGCTGAACTTCTGTGATGTGGATTGAATAGAGCCCTTGGTCCAGTCTGAGATCCCCAGCCTAGCAGGGGACCCTAAGTAGTGAGCCACAGTATATATCTCCCTCTCGCTCTGTCTTCATCTCTTTTCTCTTGGTCTCTCTCTCTTTCTATATTTTATCTCTGTCCCTCTCTCTTTTCTCTTGGTCTCTCTCACTCTCTCTCTGGCAATCTTACAGCCTAGCATACAGGAGACCACATCAAACCAGTTGTTGGTCATAAGTTAGTAATTGACAAAGTTCCCAAGATACAACAAGTGACTACTTGCAGAAATACAAAGTGTTATGGATTAGCGTCTTACAACAGTGTGGAGTTGACTGTGTGTTTCTGATAAATAGCTGAGTGTCATTGTACAACTATTGCACAACTATTCTTCCAGCCAGAGTCTGTCCAGGCCAGGATAAACAGCTCTGAACTTCCCTTCTTCCCAAACTAAGTGTGTTCCTGGCAATGCCAGTCAGCCCAGATTGTGATTTCATTTTTCCTCTCTCAGTAGTCCAGAACTCCAACAGCTATCATCAAGATGTTACAGCTTCAGGACAGAGAGTTAGGGCTGTTGTTAGACAACAAGTGAGTGATGACATTCTGGAGTTCTGCACATCTATACAATAGTCACAGCTATGTGTCTGTGAGTTAGGGTTGTTAGTCATTGATAGATAGATAGATAGATAGATAGATAGATAGATAGATAGATAGATAGATAGATAGATAGATAGATAGATAGATAGATAGATAGATAGATAGATAGATAGATAGATAGATAGATAGATAGATAGATAGATAGATAGATAGATAGATAGATAGATAGATAGATAGATAGATAGATAGATAGATAGATAGATAGATAGATAGATAGATAGATAGATAGATAGATAGATAGATAGATAGATAGATAGATAGATAGATAGATAGATAGATAGATAGATAGATAGATAGATAGATAGATAGATAGATAGATAGATAGATAGATAGATAGATAGATAGATAGATAGATAGATAGATAGATAGATAGATAGATAGATAGATAGATAGATAGATAGATAGATAGATAGATAGATAGATAGATCTAATACTCAGGGTTCAGCCCATCTGAGTAAGAGTTGCCCACTTGCTCCAAGTTCATCCTGGAAAGATTCTAAGAATCCTTAAACTTTATTAAATTTTCCATTGTCGATTTAATTGAGGCTATATAAAATCTCCCGGAATATCTTTACTGCTCCACTGGAGAAAAGGGTTGGCAACTCTATTGAGGGGAGATCTAAAGTCTAGTCAGAAATGTGACTGGTAACACGTCAACTTTACTGGTTTACCTTACAGCCTTTAGCTCCATCCCGTGAGGGCTTGGCTGTGACACACCATTGTAAAATACTGACACAGAGAGTAGGGTCTGCAGACAAGCAAGGAAAATCATTGGACTGTCTCCATTGTTAAGCCTGCTTGAGATGGCAGGCAGATATATAGCCTGGCTGTCTAAACTTCTGGGTGACCCACATTCTAAAGGAAATATCGCCAAATGTCAAATAAGAAACTTTGTTTTGGCAGAATGATATAGATGTTTTATGGCAAGTGTTAGGCAACAGATACATCAACAATGATCAATTTTCACGATGTTTCCCATGCAGCCTGCGTTCTTGCCAATAATTAATTCAATTGACAGTTTTATTGCTGTGTAAAAACACAGAGATCCAATTCCACAGAACCAGTTCAGACCACAGACCATTATGAAGGAATGAACGTTCCTGAGATGTTTCTGGAGATTTCAGAAAGCTTTTCCTCCCTTTTCAAAGATATTGATCAACAATAATCTGTATATAATTGTGACCTACCAATACTAGCAGCTATACTTAGTCTATACCTGGCAGAACAGTCCTCTGAAGCACTTCCAAACATACAGACAGATAGAGACAGACGCACAGAAAGACAGACGTCTTGACAGACACCTGGACAATTGTCAAGCCCTATGTGATTTAAAGATTGGAGATGTAAAGGGTAGCGTGATATAGCCAAACACAGTAAAGCAATGTTTTCATTGGTCTGACTGTGAAAAATAACTACACTTTCAGTTCAGTCTTTTAGCCACCCAGTACTACCCTTCCATCAACTTGCAACAAGAAAGCAGCAAGTCTAGCTGAACGAAATGGATAGGTGTGTTACTACTTGTCTGAATGTCACAGAGCAGCAGCGTTCTAGAATCTGCTTTGTGAGAGAACTTTAGCAGAAGTAACAAGCATTCCAAAAGCAACAAGCGTTCTGAAGCAAGCTCTCTCTTTGGGAGGAGAGGACTGTATCACTCTCATTCAGCATCTCTATAGAAACACACAGGCTCTGTTCACGTCCGCCTCTCTGCCAAGACATACACACATAAACACACACACATCATCTCACATACACCTCACACACTGTAATACACACACACTCTCTCCTGGTCTTGCTCTGTTTACATGCTGTTATCGAGTGTGTCACATCTAATAGCGTCACCTCTTGAGGAAAGAAACAACAAATATTGTCTTACCTGCCAATGGTACCTGCCCTTTTTTATCAAGTCGAGAGTTTTCTATCTCTCTGCTCTCTGACTCTCTTACCCTTCTCTTACCCTTCCCTCGCTCTTCCTCCTCTCTCTTCCTTTCCCTCCCTCTCTCCTTCTCAGTGGACAAGCCTCTTATTGGGTTGGTTCCCTGTCTATTTTTCCCCCTGAAAGTCATAGTGTTTCCCCCTCTCCTCCACTCCCTCCCTCTCTCCTCTGCTCTCCCTGCTCTACAGATGGGCATACTATCTACAAACTATCTGTTGATAAGCAGAGTTAGGTTAAGAATAAGGGTTAAGGTAAGGGTTAAGGTTAGGGTTAAGAGCTAGGGTTAGTAGATAGTTTGTTTGTAGACTATCCAAATAAAGTGTAACCATCTCCACTGTTTGAGGATGTTTTCTCACCATACTCTGTGTGTGTGTGTGTCTTTGCGCGTGCATTGGTTTAAAATAACTAGGTAAACATATTTTGAGTCGTTTTTAATTTAAATGACGACCTAGGGAATAGTTACAGGGGAGAGGAGGAGGGATGAATCAGTCAAGACACCCGTTTAATGTCCCATCCAAAATACGGCACCCTACACAGGGCAATGTCCCCAATCACTGCCCTGGGGAATTTATTTTATTTACTTTACTACTGTCAGGCTCTGGCCATAGAGAGGCCTATTTTGCTTCTCTATGTAGCTATGGTCAGAGTCTGACAGTGTCTTTCTTTTCTGTTTCTGTGTGGGTTTGGGTTGGATCCCTAATTAGAGGCAGCTGCACCGCATTGTCTCTAATTAGGGATCCTATATATGTTTGTCTGTCCTTCACTCTTGTGTGGGTTGATATATTCCTCCAGTCACGGGTGAAGTAAGTGCTTTACGTTTGTCCATTCGTGTTTGTTTGTTTGTTCGGATGTTCCACAAGTGTTGTATTATACATAGTATAACAAATTAAAAACAATGTCGAACTATTACTGCGCTGCGCCTTGGTCTCTCCTTCCACCCGCTTGTGACAGATCGACCCACCCAAAGGAGACCAAGCAGCGCAAGGGAAAGGGGAAGCGACGACGGACCCAGAAGGAACAGCCTGGAGCCCAGACACCCCAAACGATTGTTGGAGGGGGGCTATGGGGGTGGTCGGGGGTAAACGGAGAAGAGCCCCCGCCACTGCACTCGTGGGGGATCCAGGAGGAGCCCCTACAGCCAAGGGAGCAGAGGTACGGAGAGGAGTCGGAAGAGGAGGACGACGACGTACTTCTGTTCCCTCTCTCGTGGGGACTCTTGGAGGAGATCTCACGAGGAGGGGATTGGCGATGGAGTGAGGAAGATCTGGGCTGTCACAGCCCCCCAACGCCAGTTCCCAACCCAGTGCCTCCAGCGCCAGCCCGGAGCCAACAAAGGTCCGTCGTGGCTTTGAGCACCACTCCATCGGTGCGCAGCCAGAGCCCGGAGAGAATGAAGGAGGGGGATCGCACACCACTTCGTCTGCCCACATTTCATGATCGGGAGAAGCCCGAGGGGTTTCATAAATACCCGGAGGAGGAGCAGACGAGGTGGTGGAGAGCCTGGGTTGCACTTCCGGTGGAGGTGGAGAAAGACCCATTCCTACGGGAGATAGAGGAGGAGAAGGATTTCGAGCGCCGACGGGCACTATTGCTGAGGCTATGGGACAGAGAGGCACCTCCAGCGAAGGTCAACAACCCTAAACCTCCAGCGAAGGTCAGCAACCCTGAATCTCCAGCGAAGGTCCGCAGCCCGAAACCTCCAGCGAAGGTCCGCAGCCCTGAACCTCCAGCGAAGATCAGCAGCCCTGAACCTCCAGCGAAGGTCCGCAACCCTGAACCTCCAGCGAAGGTCAGCAACCCTGAACCTCCAGCGAAGGTCAGCAACCCGGAACCTCCAGCGAAGGTCAGCAACCCTGAACCTCCAGTGAAGGTCCGCAGCCCGGAACCTCCAGCGAAGGTCCGCAGCACGGAACCTCCAGCGAAGGTCCGCAGCCCGGAACCTCCAGCCACGGTCCGCAGCCCTGAGCCTTCAGCCACGGTCCGCAGCCCTGAGCCTTCAGCCACGGTCCGCAGCCCTGAGCATTCAGCCAGGGTCCGCAGCCCTGAGCCTTCAGCCACGGTCCAATGCCTGGAACCGACCCCCCCAGTGGAACAGGACCCCCGTAGTCCACGGGTGCCCAATCCGGGTCCAGCTGTCTGCTCCGCCCCAGAGCCAGAGCAGTCCGCTCCACCGGTACCCAATCCGGGTCCAGCCGTCTGCTCCGCTCCAGTGCCAGAGCAGTCCGCCCTACCGGTGCCCATTCCGGGTCCAGCCGTCTGCTCCGCTCCAGTGCCAGAGCAGTCCGCTCCACCGGTACCCAATCCGGGTCCAGCCGTCTGCTCCGCCCCAGTGCCAGAGCAGTCCGCTCCACCGGTACCCATTCCGGGTTCAGCCGTCTGCTCCGCTCCAGAGCGAGAGCAGTCCGCTCCACCGGTGCCCAATCCGGGTCCAGCCGTCTGCTCCGCTCCAGTGCCAGAGCAGTCCGCTCCACCGGTACCCATTCCGGGTTCAGCCCAGTCCGGGCCCGGTTAATGGTCCCGCTCCATGGCCGGAACCGTTGGCCCCACCGGTGCCCAGTCCGGGCCCGGTTGTTTTCCCCGCTCCATGGCCGGAGCCGTTTGCCCCACCGGTACCCAGTCCGGGCCCGGTTATAAAGAAGGGACATGGCAGAAAACTGTCCACTTTGCCGGAGCCAGAGCCGCCCCCGATGGACTAGTCTTCCCTCCCTGACCCCCCCCAACCCCCCCCCCCCCCATGTAATTGTGTTTTGTTGTTGGCGTCCGGGAGTCCGCGCCTTGGGGGGGGGGGGGGGGGGTTGATATACTGCCATAGAGAGGCCTATTTTGCTTCTCTATGTAGATATGGTCAGAGTCTGACAGTGTCAGTGGGTTTGGGTTGGATCCCTAATTAGAGGCAGCTGCACCGCATTTTCTCTAATTAGGGATCCTATATATGTTTGTCTGTCCTTCACTCTTGTGTGGGTCGATATATTCCTCCAGTCACGGGTAAAGTAAGTGCTTTACGTTTGTCCATTCGTGTTTGTTTGTTTGTTCGTTTGTTCGGATGTTCCAC
The DNA here is from genome assembly GCA_023634145.1 of Thymallus thymallus. NCBI lineage: Eukaryota > Metazoa > Chordata > Actinopteri > Salmoniformes > Salmonidae > Thymallus > Thymallus thymallus. Next base: position 28,803,335 of record CM042410.1, on the reverse strand, counting down.
AAGTGTTGTATTATACATAGTATAACAAATTAAAAACAATGTCGAACTATTACTGCGCTGCGCATTGGTCTCTCCTTCCACCCGCTTGTGACAACTACTGATATTGTTGACAACTTTTACATTTACTCCACTACAGTCCAAAAGAAAATATGTACTTTTTACTCCCATAGATTTTCCTTGACACCCAAAGTACTCGTTACATTTCGAACGCTCAGGCAGGACAGCAATATGGTCCAAATCATGCACCTACCAATATAACACGTTGTCATCCCTACTGCCTCTGATCTGGTGGACTCATTAAACACAAATACTGCATTTTTAAATGATGTCTGAGTGTTGGAGTGTTCCCCTGGCTGTCCGTCAATAAATAAAAATACAAGAAAATTCTGTGATTTGGTTTGCTAAATATAAGGAATTTGATTTGATGTATAGCATTTACTTGTACTTTCTACTTTTAGTATGACAACTGAGTAATTCTTCCACCCTGTATTTTAAGTACATTCAAAAACAGATACTTTTAGACTTTAACTCAAGTAATTTTTACTTTAGTCATTTTCTATGAAGGTATCTTTACTTTTACTCAAGTATGACCATGTAATACTTTTTACACGTGTGTGTGTGTGTGGTTGACCCATTTGTGCTTGTGTATGTGGCTGCGGCAGGTGTCAATCATAAGCTAAAACAGAACTCTGACCCTCCAAAGTCTTCTCCCATTCAGCATGTTTATTACTCATTTTTATGCTGAGTGCTATTAAAGGAATAGTTCACCCAAATTACACATTGGTTTCCTTACCCTGTAAACGGTCTATGGACAAGGTATGGCAGCAATCCATGCTTTGGTTTAGTTTCCCTGTCAGTGACTGGCACTATTTCCAAATGCTAATGTTTTAGCATTTGTGGCACAAATCCCATTTGAGTCATGGGACTGATATTAGCATTTTTTGAGTATTTTGTTCAGATCATCTATAAGTGACTTTGCTGAGATTAATTTTTGATAATTTTGAATGATCAAATCAAATCAAGCTTTATTTATACAGCACATTTCAGACATGGAATGCATCACAACGTGCTTCACAGGAAAAAAATCTATAACAAGATTTACTGGGCCTCCCAAGTGGCACAGTGGTCTAAGGCGAGGTGTTACTATGGACCCGGGTTCATATCCCAGGCTGTGCCACAACCGGCCGTGGTCAGGAGTCCCATAGGATGGCACATGATTGGCCCAGCGTCATCCGGGTTTGGCCGGGGCTTTACTTGGCTCATCGCGCTCTAGTGACTCCTTGCGCCAGTCCGGGAGCCTGCGGACTGACCCCAGATGCCAGTTGAACAGTGTTTCCTCTGACACATTGGTGTGGCTGGCTTCCGGGTTAATCTGGCGGGTGTTAAGGATATGTCCACAATTTCGGCTCCCCTCAGGTTCTCTGGCAGGCTATTCCAGAGGCTGGGGGCATAGTATCTAAAGGCTGCCTTTCCATGCATCTTGGTCCTAGGCTTTGGGATAGTTAAAAGGCCAGCGCCAGAGGACCTGAGGGACCTACTTGGTACATAACTCAAAAGTATGTCTGACATGTTTTGGGGTACACAATTGTGGATTGATTTAAAAACAAACAGAAGAATCTTAAAATGAATTCTAAAACTCACAGTCAGCCAGTGCAGACCTTAAAACCGGTGTAATGTGTGCTCTCCATCTGGTCTTGGTCAGTACCCATGCTGCAGCATTCTGCATGTTTTGCAGTTGACCAATGGCTTTCTTGGGTAGACCAGACAGGAAAGCATTACAGTAATCAAGCCTTCTTGTAATAAAAGCATGGATGAGTCTCTCTGTATCAGAGAGAGAAACGGCCGCACCTTGGCAATGTTCCTCAGGTGGTAAAAAGCTATTTTGGTTTTTGAGTTCAGAGTCTAAAATAACACCTGGTGTTTTACCTTTATTTCCCCAGATTCTTTCTCTGTGCTTTTCAAACAATAAGTACCTCGGTCTTGACTTGGACAAGATGTGCGAAAAATTATAATATCTGTCCCATGACTTGAATGGGATTTGTGCATTTGTTAGCATTTGAAAACAGTGCCAGGGAAACTAACAAAAACATGGATTCCTCTCATACCTTGTCCATAGACTGCTTACAGGGTAAGGAAACCAATCATTTCTGTGAACTATTCCTTTAAGCTTTGTACTATGTGATGCTTTATCGCACAGAGCAGCTGTGTGGTTAGAGCAATGGGGAGTCTTATTAGTGTGTGTGTGTGTGTGTGTGTGTGTGTGTGCGCGCGTCTCTGTGTGCGTGCATGTGTGTGTGTGTGCATGTGTGTGTGTGTGTGTGTGTGTGTGTGAGTGAGTGTGTGTGTGTGTGCATGTGTGTGTGTGCATGTGTGTGTGTGTTAGCAGCACATTCCTGCAGAATGAGCAGCATGCAGCTCAGAGTAATGAGGAGAACACATGGGGAGAACTATTTCCCACAGCCCTCCCCCTCTCTCAATCACTCCCTCACTCCTCCTTTCTTTCAACCCTCTATAACCCTCACTATTCCTGCACCCTACACCCATATCTCAACTATAACCCCCACTATTCCTGCACCCTACACCCATATCTCAACTATAACCCCCACTATTCCTGCACCCTACACCCATATCTCAACTATAACCCCCACTGTTACTGCACCCTACACCCATATCTCAACTATAACCCCCACTGTTACAGTTTCTGCACCTCATCCCCACTATTCCAGTGGTGGACACTACAACAGCTGTTTTCCAACCATAGGTCAGCCATAATCAGGTCAGCCAGGATGAAGTAGACTGGTTAAAAGTGCTGTAGGAACGTTCTGTTCTGTCATTTAGAAGATGACTGTTTAGATCTCAGAGCCCAGAGCTGGAGAACTTAGTCTGAGTCCTAAATGGCACCCTTTTCCCTATGTAGTGTATTTGTTTTGACAAGTGCCCATAGGGGTAGGGAATAGGGTGGAATTTGGGAGTCTTAGAGTCTGGTGGGTTACAGCCAGAGTCATTCGAGATGCTTGTCTATGGAAAAACACACTGACTGATCAACTACAGCCAACACTGCAATATTTATTCCACATTTTGTTGTGTTACAGCCTGAATTCAAAATGGAATCGACACACATTAACCCATAATGACATGTTTATTGAAAGTGAAATACAGAAATATCTCATTTAGGGTTAGGGTTAGGGTTTGTAGAAGCATCTTTGGCAGCGATTACACTGTGAGTCTTTCTGGGTTTCTTGTTTCAAGGTAAGACCCAGGCGCAGACAACGTCGGAATAACAATGTTTATTACACCAATAGGGGCAGGCAAAAGACAGGTCAGGGGCAAGCAGAGTTCGGTAATCCAGAGTAGTGGGTACAAGGTACAAGACGGCAGGCAGGCTGAGGGTCAGGGCAGGCAGGAATGATCAAAACCGGGAAAACAAGAAAACAGGAACTATAGCAAGACAGGAGCAAAGGGGAAAAAACGCTGGTAGGCTTGACGAATAACACGAACTGGCAACAGCCAAACACAGAACACAGGGATAAATACACTGGGGATAATGAGGAAAATGGGCGACACTTGGAGGAAGGTGGAGACACAAAGACAGGTGAAACAGATCAGGGTGTGACACTGGGTAAGTCTCTAAGAGTTTTCCACACCTGGATTGTACAACATTTGCCAATTATTTTTTTCAAAATTCTTCAAGCTCTGTCAAATTGGTTCTTGATCATTGCTAGACAACCATTTCCAGATCTTGCCATAGATTTTGAAGTAGATTTAAGTCAAAATTGTAACTCGGCCACTCAGGAACATTCACTGTCTTCTTGGTAAGCAACTCCAGTGTACATTTGGCCTTGTGTTTTAGGTTATTATCCTGCTGAAAGGTGAATTAATCTCTCAGTGTCTGGTGGAAAGCAGACTGAACCAAGTTGTCCTCTTGGGTTGTGCTAGTGTTAGTATTGTGGCGTAACTACAACGTTGTTGATCCATCCTCAGTTTTATCCTATCACAGTCATTAAACTCTGTAGCTATTTGAAAGTAACCATTGGCCTCATGGTGAAGCAGTTTCCTTCCTCTCTGGCAACTGAGTTAGGAAGGACGCCTGTATGTTTGTAGAGACTGGGTGTATTAATACACCATCCAAAGTGTATTTAATAACTTCATCATGCTCAAAGGGATATTCAATGTCTGCTTTTTTATCTACCAATAGGTACCCTTCTTTGCGAGGCATTGGAAAACCTCACTGGTCATTGTGGTTGAATCTGTGTTTGAAATTCACTGCTCGACTGAGGGACCTAATTGTATGTGTGGGGTGCAGAGATAAGATAGTCATAAAAAATTATGTAAAACACTATTATTGCACACAGAGTGAGTCCATGCAACTTATTATGTGACTTGTTAAGCACATTTTTAGGCTTGCCATAACAAAGAGCTTTAATACTTATTGACTCAAGACATTTGTAAAGATTTCGAAAAACCAAATTCCACCTTGACATTATGGGGTATTGTATTAATTAAAAATTCAGGCTGTAACACAACAAAATGTGGAAAAGTTCAAGTGGTGTGAATACTTTCTGAAGGCACTGTAGCAATCTGATGCCCGACTGAACAGTTGATGATGTGGCACGCAACCATTGGTTGATACAGTGCAACGTCATGTTCATCTAGTCATGCTCATCTAGTCGGACATGAATTCAACATGTGCAATATCGGTGATCCTCTGCTGAGCCTGCTAAAACAGACTCTAGGACCTCCCACTGCAGCTCATCTATGCCACAGCCAGACAGAGGTGCCAGCCATGTAGGATGACAGCCCAAGCCTGTAGCTGACTCACTTAATCCTCATTCCTGGAGGAACATGGGGCTGTACTAAAGTTTTCCAATGTTGCTGGTCTTTCTTGCTGCTTCTATGCCTCTGGTCAAAGTAACTATGACAAGTGGATTGTCTTGAGTTCTGCGTTTAGACATCTCAGACAGGTTTTTTTTTGAAGGCTGTAAGACAGAACAGAGCTCCTCTGTTAGTAGCTCACCAGACATCCTCCATCAGCCCTCATTGCAGACACAACCAGACTATGGCCTAGACAGATAACAATTGCTCAGACATATATACAGACACACTTTGAGCAGTAACACACCATAGTAGATTACAATGACTGATGAACAGATAGATGGTGAAATCCTTGAGATTACCTTCATGCAGGTGTTCCATTGATAGCAATGCATGATTTATGTGAATGTCAGATTTATGCCCATGCAGACTTCAGAGCACATTTCATTTAGACAGCTTCTCTATTGAAGGCTGTTATCATCAGCAGTTCTGTATAAGACTGTCTGACTCTTATTGTAATGACTTCCATCAGCTGACAGTTATGTATAAGACTGTCTGACTCTTACTGTAATCACTGCCATCAGCTGACAGGTATGTGTAAGACTGTCTGACTCTTACTGTAATCACTGCCATCAGCTGACAGGTATGTGTAAGACTGTCTGACTCTTACTGTAATGACTGCCATCACCTGACAGGTATGTGTAAGACTGTCTGACTCTTACTGTAATCACTGCCATCAGCTGACAGGTATTTGTAAGACTGTCTGACTCTTACTGTAATCACTGCCATCAGCTGACAGTTATGTGTAAGACTGTCTGACTCTTACTGTAATGACTGCCATCACCTGACAGTTATGTGTAAGACTGTCTGACTCTTACTGTAATCACTGCCATCAGCTGACAGGTATTTGTAAGACTGTCTGACTCTTACTGTAATCACTGCCATCAGCTGACAGTTATGTGTAAGACTGTCTGACTCTTACTGTAATGACTGCCATCACCTGACAGTTATGTGTAAGACTGTCTGACTCTTACTGTATTCACTGCCATCACCTGACAGGTATGTGTAAGAATGTCTGACACAAGAGTGAAACATTATTTTGGTGCACAGAATCATCATAACATCATCATAAATAACGGTTTATTTCATTCTGTTAATGTTATCCTTTGTTCACATTTCACACGTTGTGTCAGAGCTCCTTGTGTCTGTGTCTGTGTCTGTCGTTTGAGTTGTGTGTCGTGTGTCTGTGTCTGTAGTTTGAATTGTGTGTCTGTGTCTGTCGTTTGAGTTATGTTAGAATTTTTACAATTTAATTAAAAATAAAAAGTTGAAATGTCTTCAGTCAATAAGTATTCAACCCCTTTGTGATGTCAAGACTAACAAATCTCAGAATAAGTTACATTCTGTGTTCAATAATAGTGGATAACATGACATTTCAAGCACAGATTCAACCACAAAGACCAGGGAGGTTTTTCAAGGGCAGATGGGTACAAAATAAAACAAAAGCAGACACTGAATATCCCTTTGAGCATGGTGAAGTTATTAATTAGTATTTGGATGGTTTATAAATACATTGTAGTTACTCCACAATACTAACCTAATTGACAGAGTGAAAAGCAGGAAGCCTGTACAGAATACAAAATATTACAAAACATGCATCCTGTTTGCAACACGGCACTAAAGTAATACTGTAAAAAATGTGGCAAAGCAATTAATTTTTTTGTCTTGAATACAACGTGTTATGTTTGGGGCAAATCCAATACAACATATTACTGAGTACCAGTCTCCATATTTTCAAGCATAGTGGTGGCTACATAATTATTATGGGTATGCTTATAATAGTAAAGAACTGGGTAGTTTTTCAAGATAAAAAAAATAAATGGAATGGCGCTAACAGGCAAATCCCCAGAGGAAAACCTGATTCAATCTGCTTTCCAACAGACACTGGCAGACAAATTCCCCATTCATCAGGACAATAACCTAAAACACAAGGCCAAATCTACACTGGAGTTGTTAACCAACAAAACATTGAATGTTCCTGAGTGGCCTAGTTACAGTTTTGACTTAAATTGGCTTGAAAATCTATGGCAAGACTTGAAAATGCCTGTCTAGCAATGATCAACAACCAACTTGACAGAGCTTGAATCATTTTTTAAAAGAGTATTGGGCAAATATTGTACAATTCAGGTGTGAAAGCATTAGAGAATTACCCAGAAAAACTCAGCTGTAAATGCTTCAAAAGGTGTTTCTAACATGTATTGACTCAGGGTGGTGAATACTTATCTAATTAAGATATATAACAATTTTTCTACCACTTTTACATTACAGAGTATTTTGTGTAGATCATTGACCAAAACTGACAATTAAAATATTTTGAAAAAGTCAAAGAGTGTGAATACTTTCAGAAGGCACTCTATATGGGATTGTTTTGGAGAGGAATTCAGTCACCACAGGGGTGGATGGCTGATGGAAAAATGGATTCATGTATATTATGAGATGGAGATATGTTGGGATGCCACTGGTCCGCTAGCACAGCTGGGAGAAGAGGAATATTGGGACAGGGACACGGAAAGGTGGATTTTGGAGGAGGAATTGAGAAGGAAAAAGAAGAAGAGATCAAAGAGAATAAGGAATAAGCTTTAGATGATGGAGATACAAAGGGAGATGGTGTGTCGAAGAAGACTGGCGTCAAGCACAAACAGAGTAAGATGTAAGCCAGACCACGTTCTGGAGGTGAAATTGTGTGGTGAGGAGCTCAGAGCCTGAGCCTTGCATGGATGGACATGGTTATGATAAAGATGAGTTTGACCCAGTGGGAGTTAGATTCTTGGAAAATTGGATCCAGGCCTTTTGGCTGATCCATATTTGGTATCACATTGGGTGAAATATTTTTGGGGTACTGTTAAATTGGTGAAGGTAACTCGAAATGAACTTATGATGTTTGTTTGCCACGCAACTCAGGTAAAGATCTGTTTCTTGCTTTCCTCTTAGGAACAGGGTGCCATTGAAAGTAGTAATTTCTGGGGTAGTATGGAAGGGGAGCAGTAGAAGTTGAAGGTTCCTGGTGTTTGTGACTCCAACTGTTTGGTGCAATGCAGACCCGGTGGTGAGCGTGGTGAAGCAGAGGTCACACAGTCCTTGTTAGGATATACCAATAATCCTATTAGAGTTTTTGTGCAGAACCCACTGCAGTGTTTCAGGTGCCACGTTTATGGTTGAGTCTCAGCAGTGTGTAGGAGGGTGATTCCAAGATGTGGGAAGTGTACAGGAGGTCATGGAACAGAGGGTTGTGTAGTTTCTGTGGAAAAGGTTGTGTGTGTCAACTGTGGGGGTGCCCATGTTGCTGGGGATCGGAAGTGTATGGTGCGAGAGAGGCAGGTTGAGGTGGCCAGGGTCAGAGTAGTGCAGAAAGTGTTGTATGCTGAGGCAGTGAAGAAAGTAGAGGAGGATGGGTCAAGGTTGAAGGATCCTGAGAGGATTCCTGTAAATAGTAGATCTGTGCGAGTACAGAAAGATTGGCCAGTGCCTTCAGAAAGTATTCAGACCCCTTGACATTTTCCACATTTTGTTACATTACAGCCTCATTCTAAAATGTATTAAATTGTTTTACACACAATACCCCATAATGATAAAGCAAAAATAGGTTTTTAGTAATTTTTTTTTTTTTTACGGAAATATCATATTTACATAATTATTCAGACCGTTTACTCAGTACTTTGTTGAAGCACCTTTGGCAGCGACTACAGCATCGAGTCTTCTTGGGTATGACGCAACAAGCTTGGCATACCTGTATTTCGGGATTTTCTCCCAGTCTTCTCCCGAGTGACACGGTGGTCTAAGACACTGCATCTCAGTGGTAGAGGTGTCACTACAGACACCCTGGTTTGATTCCTGGCTGTATCGCAACCAGCCATGATTGGGAGTCCCGTAGGGCGGTGCATAATTGACCCAGCGTCGCCCGGGTTTGGCTAGTGTAGGCCGTCATTGTAAATAAGAATTTGTTCTTAACTGACTTGCCTAGATAAATAAAGGACACATTTGAAAAAAATATAAATAAAAATTCTCTGCAGATCCTCTCAAGCGGTTGGATCGGGAGCGTTGCTGCACAGCTATTTTCAGGTCTCTCCAGACATGTTTGATCGGGTTCAAGTCCGGGCTCAGAGACTTGTCCCGAAACCACTCCTGTGTTGTCTTGGCTGTGTGCTTAGGGTCGTTGTTCTGATGGAAGGTGAACCTTCGCCCTCTGTCTGAGGACCTGAGCACTCTGGAGCAGGTTTTCATCAAGAATCTCTTTGTACTTTGCGCTGTTCGTCTTTGCCTTGGTCCTGACTAGTCTCCCTGGTTCTCCCATCTCCACAGATTAACTCTAGAGCTCTGTCAGAGTGACCATCAGCTCAGTTTGGCCCAGGCGGCCAGCTCTAGGAAGAGTCTTGGTGGTTCCAAACTTCTTCCATTTAAGAATGATGGAGGCATTGTGTTCTTGGGGACCTTCAATGCTGCAGACAATTTTTGGTACCCTTCCCCAGATCTGTGCCTCGACACAATCCTGTCTCGGAGCTCTACGGACAATTCCTTCGACCTCATGGCTTGGTTTTTGCTCTGACATGCACTGTCAACTGTGGGACCTTATATAGACAGATGTGTGCCTTTCCAAATCATGTCCTTGGATTGAATTTACCACAGGTGGACTCCAATCAAGTTGTAGAAACATTTCAAGGATGATAAATGGAAACAAGATGCACCTGAGCTCAATTTGAATCTCATAGCAAAGGGTCTGAATACTTATGTAAATATGGTGTTTCTGTTTTTTATTTTTAATACATTTGCAAAAATGTCTAAAACCTGTTTTCTCTTTGTCATTATGGGGTATTGTGTGTAGATGGCTGAGGAGGTTGTAACGTAAAAAAATGTGGAAAAAGTGAAGTGGTCTGAATACTTTCCGAAGGCACTGTATGATTCACTAAGGTTAGCTTATTTATTTTTATTTTTTTTGTAAACTAATTTAAATATTTGTTCCTTTATTATTTTCCCCTTAATCTACCACCCCTCCCCTATTTGGAGTAAGCTTAGGCTTCTACTTCCAGCTTATAAATACTGTATACATTTTACGAACATAGGGTATTTTACAATACTTATCTATTATTTGTTTTTAATCCCATCCTTCAGCTACCCTCTATCCCTCCCATCTATCTCTGAAGACCATTCAGTTTTCATTTATATTTGTCATATTTTTTTAACTGTAATGTTTCACAAAAGTTCTGACCCTTTCTATTCTCATAGTTTCTACAGATTATAAATTAAAGATAAACATTTTTGCTGGAAGTATTATTATATTTATATATTATATATATTTCAAATCACCCAATAGTGCTATTTGCAGATTTAGCTCTAGGCAAATGTTGCAATTCCTCAGCCATTCCTGAACCTGCGATCAAAAACAAGCTACATATGGACAGTACCAAAACAAATGATCTAATGATTCTGTCTCTTCGCAGCAAAATCTGCAGAGCTGGGATAGTTGTATCCCCCATATACGTATATAACATTGGTTGCAAGAATGTTGTATAATAATTTAAATAAACAAATTCTACGTTTTGAATCCGGCATCGTTTTGAGTATCAGTTCATAAACCATATTTTTCACAATTTTCTTTAACCAATTTTGGTCTTTAATGCAGGGCCGACAAACAAGTTCCTTACTTTTCCCCCCTTCCACTTGCCTTATCAATTTTTTGCGGTAATGCTGCCATTAGTTGGTTGTAATTTTGGGTAAAGCAGACATTTCCATATATTTTTGTTAGCTGCATGTGTGACACAACTCCACCAGTCTTATTTATGATATCATTTATAATTTAATCAATTAGTATATTTGAGTTTAACCATATTATTTGTTGTATTATTTGTTCTGTCTTTTCTGGTGGATTAAACTGAAATTGCAACCAGCTTTCTATGGCTTGTTTTAAAAATATAGATCTTTTGGAGATTATTTAATTTTCAAATAACCGAACGTGTGAGGTTATAATCTGAATAAAGGGGAGAAGGCCATTCTTGAACAAAGGGTGAGACATTCTTACTAATCTGCTAGAGAACCAGTTTGGATTTAAGTATAGTTTTTGTATGACTGAAGCCTTTAGTGAAATGTCTAATGCTTAAATATTTAATAATTTCTGCCCTCCGAATTCATATTCATTATTTAAATAGGCCCGTTTAATTTTGTCAGGCTTGCCGTTTCAAATAAAATTTATTTTTTGTTTTTGCTCATATAATTAAAAAAACAAGTCGCTTAGGTGTAAGAAAGGCCATATGCAAATACTGTAAATAGGTCAACTATTTCCGTTCTCTAATTTACTTTGGGAACTGATCTTTCATGCCTATTTTCATGCTAGTGAGTTTTTTCCCAGGTTTTAACCATTATTTTATCTTTAAAGAATGCACATTTGTCAATCTCTGTCCTCTCTGTCCGAAACGGTGTACACATTCAAGTTTGATTTTATTCTATAGTATCTCTTGGGATCTGTAGCGCTTTAAGAAATAATTATTTCGACACACACAGGATCTTCACCCTCATTTTCTTTTATACAAGTAAGTACCTGATTTTAAAGTAATGCTTCTCTCAGAAACTCCTTTAAAAAATATTTTACATCCATTTCAATAGTATTGACAGTACCTTTTAGCTTGTTTGTTTCTTTCTCCATTGTCGCAGCTTTTTCGTCAGTCATCTCAAGGCTCGCCTTCAACTTTATATCTTTACTGACAAGTTTAAGTCTCCCCATTTGATCATTTATTGACTTTAGCAAGTCTGTTTCTACACTTACCATTCCCGGTGGTGAAAAGCATAAATCGTCTGTGTCTGTCAAGGAGTCTCGTTTTCTTTTGGCGATTGGTTCTCGATGCTTACTCTCCGACATGTTTGGTGTTGATTGTATTGGTGATATTGGTCGATACATTTCTCTAGCCTTATAATTTGTTTTGTGTTGTTATCCAGATTTAAGGTTATTGACCATGAGTATGTGGAGTGAAGTGCTAATATTTAGTCAAACTTACAGACATAACGTTTTTATTTTGAGGCTTTCTGCACCGCTGTCTTCAGTCCGCCATTTCCTGTTAACCACAGACAGATTAGCATCTTTGCGTGCATAGCAATAGTTATCAAATGTACCTCAGAAATGGAACGTAAATCAGATAAAATAGAAGTAGAAGTACTTCGGTGTACAAGATTTGACTTCAGAAGAGTTTCAGGGTGTGCTGAGTGGCGGTATCCCATCCTTCCAGTGGTGTAGGATCATATAGGGTCAAAGTAGTGGAATGTGGTTTATAATGAGTGTAGGGTTAGTCGGAAGGGTGTTTTTTTGTAATGGATTTACACTCCAGTCCAGTTGGTGGCGGCTATGTACCTTGTGATTGCCAACCACTATATAAAAACCAAAGAAGAAGAAGAAGAAGATGAAGAAGAAGAGCAAGTGGGGTGGCTGCATGAGCCAGGTACACCCCCAACCTGTAATAGCTATGGAAACTACAGGTCTTAAGCTACGTGCCGTTTGTTATTTTGTTTGAGAAGTCTATTGTCTAACTGTTTTGTAAATATTAATCACTGGCTATCACTATTGAACGCTGAATAAATATGGACATCTTTGCACCAGAACTTTCTGCCTCCTGAATATCTGCCCCTAAGACTGCATCTCTACGTTACCTATTTCACATGGAGAAAGGATGAATTCTTAAAAATTGCTGGAACTGCTCTCTTTCACACAAATCGTGTGTACACGCACACACACACATGGATCCACGTACGCAAGGTCGACACACACACATGTATGGTGTGCTGAGCTGTGTCTCCTGCATAGCATGACCCGTGTGTGTGTCTGTGTGTGTGGGTCCGTGTGTATGTCCGTGTTGAGTGTGTGTTACTGTAAGCCACATGTGGTCAACATATGAGATCATGCTCCGGAATCCACTGACACATCACAACGCCCTGCCGCAATCCTCACTATATAATCGAAGGAATGTTGTAGAATGTAATCAGAACACTGGCAATGTTATTGACAGAATTAATCATGTTTGGAAATCTGGGATGTTTCTCATCACAGGTCTTTAACGTCATCCAACAACGTCCAAACAAATCCAAACTTTAGAGAAGTTTACAGTAGAGGGATTGATTAGATGAGTTTAAGCCATTTTAAGATGAGATCATTTTTAGGGGGGGGGGGGGGGGGGGGGGGGGTTGAACAAGGAGTGTTCCCCCTAAACTGCTCATTGGATGCTGCACTGCGGCTGCCCTCTGCTCCAGCCTCTCCAACCTAATGTTTGTGTGTGGGTGTGTTTGTGTGTATACTGTTTATCAGGGGTTGAATTCAAGCAGAAGCAGACCAATAAAGCATATATATATATATATATATATAAAAAATACATATTTTTTTGTTTAAAGCCATGTATACATTGAGAAAAGAGAAAGCAAGAAAGTAGTTCAGGAAACTCAGAGCTCAGCAGAAATAAAGAAAGAAAGCCTTTGTGACTCCAGTAGGGTGAGGAAACAAATTAAATGATGGTTTCATAATGAAACCAATATGATTTGAGTGTTTATTCTCAGTCAGAAAGACTCCTCTGTGGCTCTGACTGAATCTAGGGATTTACATTTATTTCCCCTCCTCACATTCATAAGTCCCAATGTAGAATACCAATGTTGTGAATCATGTTTTACTTTGATTTAGTAGACTAGTTTCATGTTGATGCATAATCCTTTAGATGGTGTGGGTTTACACTAAATTGTATTTGTTGAAATAGAGAAGAGTTTATATACAGTTGAAGTCAGAAGTTTACATACACTTAGGTTGAAGTCATTAAAACTCATTTTTCAACCACTCCACAGATTTCATGTTAACAAACTATAGTTTTGGCAAGTCGGTTAGGACATCTACTTTGTGCATGACACAAGTAATTCTTCCAACAATTGTTTACAGACAGATTAATTCACTATATCACAATTCCAGTGGGTCAGAAGTTTACATACACTAAGTTGACTGTGCCTTTAAACAGCTTGGAAAATTCCAGAAAATTATGTCATGGCTTTAGAAGCTTCTGATAGGCTAATTGACATAATTTGAGTCAATTGGAGTTGTACTTGTGGATGTATTTCAAGGCCTACCTTCAAACTCTTTGATCGACATGATGGGAAAATCAAAAGAAATCAGCCAAGACCTACAAAAATTGTAGACCTCCAGAAGTCTGGTTCATCCATGGGAGCAATTTCCAAACGCCTGAAGGAACCACGTTCATCTGTACAAACAATAGTACGCAAGTATAAACACCATGGGACCACGCAGCCGTCATGCTGCTCAGGAAGGAGATGCGTTCTGTCTCCTAGAGATGAACGTACTTTGGTGCGAAAAGTGCAAATAAATCCCAGAACAACAGCAAAGGACCTTGTGAAGATGCTGGAGGAAACAGGTACAAAATTATCTATATCCACAGTAAAACGAGTCCTATATCGACATAATTTGAAAGGCCGCTCATTAAGGAAGAAGCCAGTGCTCCAAAACCGCCATAAAAAAGCCAGACTACGCTTTGCAACTGCACATGGGGACAAAAGATCATACTTTTTGGAGAAATGTCCTCTGGTCTGATGAAATAAAATAGAACTGTTTGGCCATAATGACCATCGTTATGTTTGGAGGAAAAAGGGGGATGCTTGCAAGCCGAAGAACACCATCCCAAAGGTTAAGCACGGGGGTGGCAGCATCATGTTGTGGGGGTGCTTTGCTGCAGGAGGGACTTGTGCACTTCACAAAATAGATGGCATCATGAGGAAGGAAAATGATGTGGATATATTTAAGCAACATCTCAAGACATCAGTCAGGAAGTTAAAGCTTGGTCACAAATGGGTCTTCCGAATGGACAATGACCCCCAAGCATACTTCCAAAGTTGTGGCAAAATGGCTTAAGGACAACAAAGTCAAGATAACGGAGTGGTCATCACAAAGCCCTGACCTCAATCCTATAGAACATTTGTGGGCAGAACGGAAAAAGAATGTGCGAGCAAGGAGGCCTACAAACCTGACTCAGTTACAACAGTTCTGTCAGCAGGAATGGGCCAAAATTCACCCAACTTATTGTGGGAAGCTTGTGGAAGGCTACCTGAAACGTTTGACCCAAGTTAAACAATTTAAAGGCAATGCTACCAAATACTAATTGAGTGTATGTAAACTTCTGACCCACTGGGAATGTGATGAAAGAAAAAAAAGCTGAAATAAATAATTCTCTCTAATATTATTCTGACATTTCACATTCTTAAAATTAAGTGGTGATCCTAACTGACCTAAGACAGCGAATTTTTACTAGGATTAAATGTCAGGAATTGTTAAAAACTGAGTTTAAATGTATTTGGCTAAGGTGTATGTAAACTCCTGACTTCAACTGTATGTCTTTGTTCTTGTGGGCACAGCTAGAATGTTTGTCCTTACTACCCAGACATAATGATGTTCACCAGTGGAGGCTCCTCAGAGGAGAAAGGGGAGGACCATCCTCCTCAGTGAATTTCATAAAAATTTTAAAAAATTGAAAAAGTTATCCCTTTTAGATAAAACACACAGTTTTGCTATGAAGGTCTACAGTAGCCTCAACAGTACTCTGTAGGGTAGCACCATGATGTCCTGTAGCCGGAGGACAGCTAGCTGACGTCCTCCTCTGGGTACATTGACTTAAATACAAAATCTAGGAGGCTCTTGGTTCTCACCCCCTTCCATAGACATAAACAGCAATTATGACAGCTTCCGGAGGACGTCCTCCAACCCATCAGAGCTCTTGCTGCATGAACTGACATGTTGTCCACCTAATCAAAGGATCAGAGAATTAATCTAGTACTGAAAGCATAGACTACAGCTAGTTAGCACTGAAGTGCATACAATGTGGTGAGTAGTTGACTGAAAGAGAGAGAAAGACAATAGTTTTAACCGTTTTCAACAAATTAATTTCTTCCTAAATAAAGGAAAGCAAGAGAGAAATAGAGAGAGATTCCGTCATTTATTTTCACTTTCAGTTTCACTTACTTAGCTAGCAAATGCAGCTGGCTAGTTTAGTTACTCAAACACCCGGCTCAAACAGAGGGATGCTATATTAGCTAGCTGGCTATGACTATCCAACATGGAACTCTTCCAAGTCAAGGTAAGCTTTTGGTTTTATGCCACCGGGGCCCGCCGGTGTAACTGCTTCCTGACTATACACTGTAACGGTACTGCATGATTGCAGTGGGTTTACTAACTTATTAGTTATATTAGCTATGTTGACTAGGACGTTACTTCAACAAATATGGGGACAACGATGTAGGCTGTGGTAGCAGTTATGACATTGTTTGTCTTGGAAAGGTTTTTTCACCTGGTCACATTAAGTTGATGTGTTGTTCATTGAAGTCCACAAACAAAGGGAAAAGGTGAGAGCAGGAGAGTGCATAGAAGCGAGAAGGAATACAACGTGGCTGCTATGAAAGTGAACTGTGTTTATGCCTGATCAGTGGTGTATTCATTCTGCCGATTCTGTTGAAAAACATTTCTAAAGCGGAAGCAAACAAAACTAAAATACCTGAATTTGTCCAATAGAAACCCTTGTTTGCAACTATTGGACTGATGATTACACCCTAGATAAGCTAGATACAGGCAAGCGTGTGCAAGGTGGTATTGAATGTGTCACTGTCTGTCCATGTGTCACTGTCTGTCATCTCAAATTTTTCTCTCGACCTGTGTGTACCTATGTTGTAAACTTTCATTCATAGGCTAGGTTGTAGCAAACTTATGATGGGTATAGGAAAAATTTGAGTATCGTGTGGTGGCCTAAACCTATCGATGTTACATTGAAGTGGGTGAATGGAACATGAGTCATCCAATATGCTGTAATTGAAATAAGGTCATGCTCATGAAAAATCATAAATGGCACTGACCGCCACTGATGTACACCGAATATACAAAACATTGCTCTTTCCATGACATAAACTGACCAGGTGAATTCAGGTGAAAGCTATGATCCCTTATTGATGTCACTTGTTAAGTCTACTTCAGTAGGGGTAGATGAAGGGGAGGAGACAGGTTAAATAAGGATTTCAAAGCCTTGAGACAATTGAGACATGGATTGTGTGCGTGTGTGCCATTCAGTGGGTGAATGGGCAAGACACAAGATTTAATTGACTTTGAATGGGGTATGGCAGTAGGTGCCAGGTGCACCGGTTAGTGTCAAGAACTGCAACACTGCTGGGTTTTTCACACTCCACAGTTTCCCATGTGTATCAAAAATGGTCCACCACCCAAAGGAAGGGGAAGGTCCATTAATGTAATCACAGGAAGCAGATGTTTGTGGTGCTATAAACCCAAACAAATTCAATAGAATCATAAAAAAAAAACACAGTAAATGAGCCCTGAGATCCCAGTCAGCATTTCTATGTCTGCCGAATGAGATGAGGTCGCAGGCCTGTAAACCTATACACACACACACACACACACACACACACACACACACACACACACACACACACACACACACACACACACACACAAACACACGGCAGTGTCTAGCAGGGAGGTCTGAAACATGAGCAGACAATAGCATTAAGAGCTTGTTAAGTGGCAAACAAAGCTCACTCCCTGCCCAGTGTAGACCAGGTATGTTACAGTAAGTGGTAAAAAATAAAGCAGGTAAGAACTCTGGTCGAAAATTACAGGTGCGAGTGAATACACTGAATCACTTTCAACACACTATGGCAGGGGTGTCAAACTCATTTCATGGAAAGCCTAATGTATGCTTGTTTTAGTTTTTCCTTTCAATGAAGACCAATTAAGTCGAGGCAAATTTATGGTGAAATGATTGTCTTTCCACTTCCGTATTATGGCCCCAACAGTGCTCACTGGAACATTCAGAA
This sequence comes from Thymallus thymallus, assembly GCA_023634145.1. Classification (NCBI taxonomy): domain Eukaryota; kingdom Metazoa; phylum Chordata; class Actinopteri; order Salmoniformes; family Salmonidae; genus Thymallus; species Thymallus thymallus. The sequence goes on along the minus strand of CM042410.1, from coordinate 28,785,626 downwards.
GCTTAGAAATGCGCCTATAACCAATGCCATCATTATGTTTTGCAACAATTAGGTTGCGAATGTCTTGAGACAGCTCTTTGCTTTTACGCATCATGAGATGTGTCTTGTGTGACACCTTGGCAATGAGACCTTTTTGTAGGCCATCAGTTGGGACTGAACCAGCTGATATTAATTTGCACTGACAGGGAGCTGGATTGCTTTTTAATTACTGATAGTTTTCAGCTGTTGTCTTGGCTTTCCATGCCTTTTTGAACCTCCCTTTCTTCGTGTGTTCAATACTTTTTCCCTGTGTCATTTCACATTATTACACATAACTTAATTTCTGAACTTATTTGTTTTGGTTTCTTTGTATGTATGGATTACTTGGGTTGTTTCCAACATCTGGTGAAACTTTCATGTCAATAGCACCTTTGGAAATATATTTACTGAGAAAAATGGTGACGTGTTCAATACTTATTTCACCCGCTGTACCTCTGTTCTGGTCCAGACAACAGGTGAGGCTGCTAACCGGGTCCAGGTATAGGTTAAGGTCAGGGAGACAGTATCTTAACATTCACTAACTCAGCTAAGCTAGAACAGCTAAGCTAGGCCTTTATATAATTCAACACCACCGGGCCAAACACCTGATGGAAATATGCCTCTGTCCTGACTCGGACAACAGGAAAGGTGAGATGTGGAAAGTCAAAGTAACGTAACTGTGATGTAATGTTTTAGGGAGTGTGTAGGAAACGGTGTCCAGGGCCATGATGGAACCAGAGAGTTTCAAAACACAGCCCTCCTCCCTCCTCACCATGACTTAAAGGCCCAGTGCAGCCAAAAATGTGATTTTCCTGTGTTTTATACATATTTCCACACTATGAGGTTGGAATAATACTGTGAAATTGTTCAAATTATGATAATGGCCTTTGGGCAGCAGGTACCCTAGCGGTTAGAGCGTTGAGCCAGTAACCGAAAGGCTGCTAGTTTGAATCCCCAACCTGACAAGGAAAAAAATCTGTTGATGTGCCCTTGAACGTAACCCTAATTGGTCCAGGGTAGCTGTTCATAATGGTTGGCCGTGACCCCACTCTCTCAGGGTGTCTTAGGGAGAGTTGGGATATGCAAAACAAACATTTCCAATTCACACATGCGTATAATGATATAGGACAAATATACTGTAAGCACCCACCAAATTATTACATATTTTATTGTTTGAAAAGACTACCTGAAATGTTTGCCTGTTTTGGTGTGATGGATTTTTGGCCTGACTGGTGACATCACTAGGCGATACATTCGTTAATAGACCAATAATAAAGAGAGTTCCAAACTTCTCTGCCAATAACAGCTAGTTTTCAGTTTTCCCCTCCCACTCAGACCACCAACAGTCTTGGCAAAATTCTTTCTAGAGAAATGGCTCTATGCTAATAAGCTATTTTTGTTTCTTTTTGTTTTGTACCATTTTAATTGAAAACAATCACAGTAAGATACTTCATTGTTGCCCAGAAATGATTTGATAGAGATAAAAATGGCTGCATTAGACCTTGAATCCCTGCTAGACTGCAGTCACTGCTGGCACAGACCTAGCACACTGTGTCCCAAATGGCACCCTTTTGCTTATATAGTGCACTACTTTTGACCAGGGCACATAGGGCTCTGCTCAAAAGTGGTGCACTATGTAGGGAATAGGGTGCCATTTGGGACGGAACCACAGGTTTTTATGTTGAATTTCTGTCTTGAGTAAGCAATGATACATCTCTTTGATCAGAACACAGACTCGTCTCTAGTCTCTCCAACGTTCCCGCCACTGGTAAGTGTGGTGGAGAGTAGAAAATTAACATGTGATTAGTGGTGTGTGTGTCTGTTTCTGTGTCTGTGTGTGTGTCTGTGTGTTTGTGTATGTGTGCGTGTGTGGTGAGTGGTGAATGGTCTAGTGGGAGATTGTTGTCTGATTTATAGAAATTAATCACAGATTTTCCACAAACACACAGACACACAAACACAGACACACACTCAGCCACATACAGTAGTTTCCTTTGCATGCATTCTGGTCCAGCTTTAGTGCCCCCTGAATGGCTGGGTCTGCAAAAAATGCAATGTCACCCACACACACACACACGCACACATATGGTAAAGTACTTGGAACACAGCATGTTAAAATGCCACTCACGGAAAGACCAATACCTCTATTAACATGTAGGGATAGGGTTATATGTGTGATTTCTAGGTCTGTGATGCTGATATTCAGGAATAACAAACCGTGGGTTGCCATGGAGATAACAGCAGGTCATTATGGGCTGTGGTCATAGTGAAGGAGCTAGCTGCCTGTAGAGCAACAGGACCAGGATCTAGACTAATGAATATAACAGGGTTTATAGTGACTGATGCTCTGGAATAGACAATAGTTTTGTTTTACATAAAACAGTGATTCTTTCATGACTGTATCAGTAGTATCTGTTCTAAAATATTAGTTGAGAGAGAAAAACTATGATTGTTTTGTGTGATAATTAGGAAAAGCAATAAGAAACAGTCAAGCATCATCCAACACAGCACGTATAATTTGACCTTAGCAAAATGTAGTGAATATTGTAAAACATTACAATAACCAATGATATACGTGTGTGTTGGATCAATGCAACTCCAAGCTGACTCTTTCTCTCTCTTCCGCCCTCATAATCTACTTCTGTTTTCCTCTCGTCATTCTCTCTCCCTCTCCCACCCAAACATCCTTTCTTCCAGCCAGAACAGGAATCCATGAATCTTAAGTGTTTGGTCCAGGAGACACGGCTGAGCGACCGAGCGGCCAAGCAGTGTCTGACTGTTTGTGAGATTCACAGGTTTCGTTGTTGAAGATGAGGCAGGAAGCTAAATCCACTCTCCATGTGCTGATTTACAGTCCATGAGAAGCATTCAGGAGTTCATAATTCTATCAGCTTTCGTCATTTGAAAATATTTGGAAGCACAGTATGAGAAGTGTTTTTCTCAGAGAGAAATGAACAGAGCATAGTTTTGGCTGATCTTATTCCCCTGGTCAAACCCTCACAGAGGTTTTCTTCTCTATTCAGAGTAAATTGACTTTCCCTCCCAGCCCTATGTTGTTTGTGTGTGTGTGTGTGTGTGTGTGTGTGTGTGTGTGTGTGTGTGTGTGTGTGTGTGTGTGTGTGTGTGTGTGTGTGTGTGTGTGTGTGTGTGTGTGTGTGTGTGTGTGTGTGTGTGTTTGTGCTTGCCTGTGCGTGTGTGTGTATAGTCTTACCTTGTATCAAGTAAAATCAAATGTTATTGGTCACATACACATATTTAGCAGATGGTATTGCGGGTGTAGCAAAATGCTTGTGTTCCTAGCTTCAACAGTGCAGTAGTATCTAACAACAATACACACATCTAAAAGTAAAAGAATGGAATTAAGAAATACATAAATACTAGGACGAGCAATGTCGGAGTGGCAATAACCTAAAATACAGTAGAATTGAATACAGTATTTACATATGAGATGAGTAAAGCAGAATGTAAACATTATTAAAGTGACTAGTGTTCCATTATTAAAGTGGTCAGTGATTCCATGTCTATGTATATAGGGCAGCAGCCTCAAAGGTGCAGGGTTGAGTAACAAGGTGGTAGCCGGCTAGTGATGGCTATTTAACAGTCTGATGGCCTTGAGATAGAAGCTGTTTTTCAGTCTCTCGGTCCCAGCTTTGCACCTGTACTGACCTCGCCTTCTGGATGATAACGGGGTGAACAGGCCGTGGCTTGGGTGGTTGATGTCATTGATGATCTTTTTGGCCTTCCTGTGACATCGGGTGCTGTAGGTGTCCTGGAGGGCAGGCAGTGTGCCCACGGGGATGCATTGGGCAGACCGCACAACCCTCTGGAGAGCCCTGCGGTTGCGGATGGTGCAGTTGCCGTACAAGGCGGTGATGCAGCCCGACAGGATGCTCTCAATTGTGCATCTGTAGAAGTTTGTGAGCGTCTTAGGGGACAAGCCTTCTTCACCACACTGTCTGTGTGGGTGGACCATTTCAGATTGTCAATGATGTGTACGCCAAGGAACTTTTCACCTTGTCCACTGTCGTTGGCCTCCAGGTATAGGTACTGTAGTGTGAGAGGGACCAAATCCTGGTTCGGCGGTTTCCCGGAATTCAGGAGGGAACAAGCAGAAAATCTGGAATCCTCAAACCTGGATTTCTGTAAAAACAGGGAATTTATTTATAACCCGTACATATAAGTGCATTTGTCCAAACACTTTTGGTTCCCTAAAATAACCTCAAATTAAAGCTGGCACAGCACTTTAACATCATAGTTATTGTATCATTTTAAATCCAAAGTGCTGGAGTACAGAGCCAAAACAACAAAGGTATCACTATCTCAATACTTTTGGACTTCACTGTGTGTCAGAAAAGCTGTCATATGTTTTGACATACAACTATTGTCACTCAGTATGAAAGAGGAGCGAATACACTTACCTGTGAAGTCAGTCTCTGTAATAATGCTCAGTTTATTCCTCTGCAGTAGCAGCAATGTGAGATTATGTAAATTCCCAAAGGTTCCCGGGGAGATGCTGGTGATGAGGTTGTGTGCCAGTCGAAGCTGCTGCAGGCCACTGGGCAGGCCGGGGGGCAAGGCTGCCAGCTTGTTGTGGTTGAGGAACAGGTATTGGAGCCGGGTCAGGTTCTGCAGTGTAGAGGTCTGCAGCCCGTCCGTCTGCAGACGGTTGTGATTCAGAATCAGTTGATGAGAGTGGAGGAGGGCAGTGACAAAAAACACATAACCTGAGTGTGTTGCCTGTTGGAACCGTGTGGTACCTGGCAGTCTGTTAGGCAGGTTTCTCAGACCCCTTTGTGTGTGTGTGTGTGTGTGTGTGTGTGTGTGTGTGTGTGTGTGTGTGTGTGTGTGTGTGTGTGTGTGTGTGTGCGCGCAATTTGTCTTTACTCAGATATTACATATGTCAATACAGTACAGTGATCAATAAATGTAATACTTTGCAAGCACAGTGTGGGAGTTTCTTTCTTTTGGATGATATTTGAACATTTCCAATGTACCAGCTAAAGCAACTCTCAGATGAGCGAGTGCATTTCATTAATATACACAGATAAAGTACCATGCTCAGCCGATATATCTAAATAAAGTACCATGCTCGGTCCATATATCTAAATAAAGTACCATGCTCAGTCCATATATCTAAATAAATATCATGCTCAGTCATTATATGTAATTAAAGTATCATGCTTAGTTCATATATCTAATTTAACTACCATGCTTAGCCCATATTTCTAAATAAAGTACCATGCAGTCCATAAAGGTTAAAGGTTAAATACAGTACCATGCTCTGTCCATGCGTCCCCTCAGGCCAAGGACAGAGGGTTCCCTCAGCAGATGGTTGATCCAGAGAGGAACCCCTCCATAGTCCAGGTGTTCGGGTACCCCTGGGGTGCCGCGCACTGGCCTGCAGACACCCAGCACCAGACCCAGCACCAGACACTCAGCACCAGACCCAGCACCAGACCCAGCACCAGACCCAGCACCAGACCCAGCACCAGACCCAGCACCAGAGCGAGGGACATGACCCGCACGGACCGCAGCACAGCCATGGATAACCTGGGAATGATAATATTAACAATAATAATGATTTCTATGAAAAATATTATACATATACACAGACCTGCAGCTGAAGACACTTAGCACCAGACCCAGCCAGAGACCCAGGGCCACTATCGACATCACCGTAGCCATGGAGAGAGTTTAGATAACCTGAGAATAATAATTATATTAATGAAATACATATACACATCACCAGGACCAGGACCAGACCCAGCACCATGAACACACTACAGCCATGGACACAGCAACTGTAATGATCTGCTTTAGAACATTTAACACAACACTTCTACAGCAAGAAGCTACGGCTGTGACTCCTGGAGAGACTGTTGTCACAGCATGACACACCAACCAGTGACTACGTTTTCTCCACTTAAGACCTCAATACTGTAATAGAGCACAGGAATTCATGCAACTTTTTGCCCTCCCACTTCTTGCTGTGCAGACAAACATCTGCGTTGGAGAGAGAGGAATGCGTGTCTGTATTTTTCCACATGCACAGCTACAGCGTCTTAATAATACACAGTGGATAGCTTTCACTCTCACACACACGCTTTCTCTTGCTCACACACATGCATGCATGCTCGCACACACACACATAATACACACACATGCACACACAAAGATGAAAGAGACTGCATCATCAGGGTGTCCTTACAAGTCAACTGGACTTAATCTTCACATTCACAGCCCCTTCTCTGATTGAGTTAGGGGGAGATTGGGTTAAAGTACAGTCATACACATCAACACCACTCTGCCTGTTAGTCAGAACATGAAATGTCCACCTCTACAGGATCGTGTTCCGCCCTCCGGATGCTTGAGCTAACATGCGCTAATGTGATTAGCATGACGTTGGAAGTAACAAGAACATTTCCCAGGACATAGACATATCATTATGGGCAGAAAGCTTAAATTCTTGTTAATCTAACTGCACTGTCCAATTTACAGTAGCTATTACAGTGAAAGAATACCATGGTATTGTTTGAGGAGAGTGCACAGTTTTGTACTTGAAAATGTATCAATAAACCAATAGGCAGATTTGGGCAGAATTGATACAACATTTTGAACAGTAATGCAAAACTTTGCACATACACTGCTGCCATCTAGTGGCCACAGTCTAAATTGCGCCTGGACGCCTAAGAAATATGATGTCCTTTCTCTTGCATTTCAAAGATGACATGACAAACCCCCCCACCCCCCCCACCCCGAAAAAACACGTTTCTTTGTATTATCTTTCACCAGATCTAATGTGTTATATTCTCCTACATTAATTTCACATTTCCACAAACTTCAAAGTGTTTCCTTTGAAATGGTATCAAGAATATGCATATCCTTGCTTAAGGTCCTGAGTTTGACGTTTAGGTCGAAAATTGAAAAAAAGAGTCCAATCCTTAAAGGTATAACTCACTAAAGTACAAGTATAGTGGGATTACTCATCTATGAATAAAAGTATTTCTGTCCAACTTCAAGTTGCCTAAACTCACAAACTCACCCCAGATAAATGAAGGAAACAGAGGAGACATACTTGTCTTAGCTGTGGTAGGACAGTAGTAGTTCTGGCTTGTGGTTGTTTTATTCCTTAGCTGTTCTCTGTACATCTACTGTAGTTTTCTGTCTCTGCACTAGAGTTGTGGACTTGAGTAACATACAGTGGCGAGCCGTCATTCAGGGCAGGTGGGGTTATTTTTTGCAAAAATAATAAATATATACACAGTATAGCTAGCAGTCATCATCATGAATCAAGTCGACAATCTACTGGCAAATAATTTTTAATCCTTGTCATATGAAGAGAAATAATGAAGAGAAATTATAGATAAAACCTATCGGTGCTCATCGGCCATTGGACATAAACATTACACAACAAGTTTGAAATTGCAAATTGGGTGGTTTGGAAGGAATCAGTGACAGTGGCTAACTGCAAGCATTGCAAAGCAATCACTAGCCTGCTATTCAGTGGAGTGGCTGTGTGGTCCCAAATCTGGAATTAAGGGCATCTTTTCCAAATTTAAAATGATAAATATTCAACATTGGCCATGCTGTCAATGAAGCGTGATTTGTGCCGTGCTCAAAACAACTGTTAACTCGGAACTGAGAAAACCTGACTTCAGTGAGTTCAAGACAACTGGGAAGTCGGGAAAAAACTAGCTCAGCCTGGGAAAATAAGTTATTAATGGTCATCCAACTCGGAATTGTAAATCCGGGCCTCTTTCTAGAGCTACGACCTGAAGATCAATGACGTCACCATAAAAAGTACCATAAATCCTGAGAATGCCAGACTATGATGAGAGGTGTAGCAGTGATAAAATGTTGGGACTGCTGTTGGGACTGTTTTATGTAGGCCCTAACAGTTTGTGGGCACCGTTACTCACAGTTGTAGTGAAATGTATGTATTGTTTAGTGTTGTGTTGTGGCTTTGCTGGCATGCATCCCTTTTTTTTTTTGCCCCACCAAGATTTAGAGGCGATCTGATTGGTCTTTGTGAGAGAAAAAAAAGTGAATTGGGCTGACTGTGTAAACGGATCCATAGACAAATTCAGTTTGGTTTCTAAAGGGGAGGCTGTGCAGGCTTGCCCTCTACCGGTGTCCGTTAGATACGACAGATTAATGCCGTATTCAAAACAACTGGGAACTCCGAAATCTCAGACTTCCGACTTCAGTGCAATCAAGGCAACTGGGAACTCTGAAAAAACAATCTCTGACTGGGAAAATGTGTTTTGAACTGTCATCCAACTTGAAATTCCAACTCGGGAACTCTGGCCTCTTTCTAGAGCTCCGACTTTCCGACCTGAAGATCACTGACGTCATGATTTGACCTCGTAATTTTCGGAGTTCCCAGTTGTTTTGAACTCACCATAAGCCTGATGCAGAGGCTATTTCTTTTGGGCATAATGGGCAAATCTTCTGATATATTTTATATGATATGGCGCTTTCACCATTGGATCACCAAAAACTGTAAATAAATCTACACTCTGAGCATGTCAACCTGCCTTGCCTTCTGCTGATTTCATGCCCTTACAACTGCATCAAGGTCCCTATTTTACAATGGCATAATCAAAATGTGTTGTAGACAAAATAGTGAGAAGGGCTGTCTGCTGCCTCAATAAATAGCCAAAGATTTGTAGTTGGACATGTCATTGCATGTATAGATTGCATGTACAAGACTTGACACTTGACTTCAAAACTTGTGACTCAACTCGACTTGACTTGCTATTTGAATGCTCGACCCGTTCTACTTGAGACTTGTTTGTGACTCAAGTAATAAATAATAGTGACTTGGTCCCACCTCTGGTCCCACCTCTGGTCCCACCTCTGGTCTGCACCGATGAACATATAGTAGTGGTTGGTGGTGAGCATGTGGTTGTGTGTGTAAATGTGGTTGTGTGTGTAAGTGTGGTTGTGTAAGTGTGGTTGTGTAAGTGTGTGTGTGTTTGTCTGTGTGTTCAGGATGCCGGCATTATTTAAACCCACTGCCAAATACATTCCTGAGGCACACAGGCAAGGTCCTTGACCTCCTTCATACCTTTCCCTCTCTTTCTCTCCCTCTTTCTCTTCTCCCTCTTTCCCCTCAAACACAACACCCTATAGTAACTGTCTATCCTGAGAGAGAGAGAGAGAGAGAGAGAGAGGGAGAGAGGGAGAGAGAGAGAGAGAGGGGGGGGAGGGGAAGAAGATTATAAACAGTTGAGGGAGAAATATGTCTGATATCATGGCACAGGGTTTGAATTATAATCTGGTAAAGTTGTCAAAGGCTGCATGCGGTCAGGATCAGATGGTCTTTGGTCTGTCCTTAATCTGCATACACTGTACTTTATCATTATGCAAAGGGCCAATCTCTGTAATTATGATCCAGACAACAGCCCCAGGCTTTGTGTGTGCATGTGTGTGTGCATCTTTTGGGCATTTCAGCATGCATCTCAGCTGCGTACAGTGGAAATATTCCAGCGCTTTTCAGGATTAGTGCTGGTAGTTATGGGGACCAAGGGAGAGAAAAAAAAGCGATAGGAGAGATGGAGGGAGAGGGAGGAGGTTAGAGAAGAAGGCAGTGGGGACAGAGAGAAGAAGGGAGGGGTTGGAGAGAGGGAGGGACTGGAAGAGGGGGATCTTGTGGGGTATTCAGGGAGAAAGGGAGGTTGGGAGGACAGAGTGAGAGAGAAAGAAAGGGAGGTTGGGAGGACCGAGTGAGAGAGAGAGAAAGGGAGGGTGGGGACTGAGGGAGAGAGAGAGAAAAACACACAGAAGGAGCGTCTCCTAGCACAGACAGATATCATAACACCACCATCAGTTCCAAAGTGTCTGTGTGTGTGAGGTTGTGTGCGCACATGGGCACATGTGTAAGCACTTTGCCCAACCCTCTGAGTGTCAGTCAGACATGCTGTTTCTGTGTATGTTGCCAGGGGAAGAATCGCAGGGTTTTACATGAGAGCAGTGTCATCATAGGTCTGACATAATGCCACCCAATTTAGCTATGACTACTTAAACAGGGGACTGAAAGAGGGGGCTAAAGAGGAAATGATAATGTGTACTGTTATTAGGAGACTGAAAGAGGGGGCTAAAGAGGAAATGATAATGTGTACTGTTATTAGGAGACTGAAAGAGGGGGCTAAAGAGGAAATGATAATGTGTACTGTTATTAGGAGACTGAAAGAGGGGGCTAAAATGGAGGATTATTCATAGGGGACTAAATAGGACACTATTATTATGATATCGGATTCTTTTGATCTTCAATAATATGTTTAAGTATGAGCTGTGATGTTATTGAGGGAAAGTTTGTTGAGAAAAGCACTTACTCAAACTTATGCTTGACAGACAAACAAGAGTTCAGAAGTCTAATCTTTTCCATGGTAACATTGTTATGAAATATATTTGTCTGTCTGGTTTATAATTGAATGAATGAGAATCCCTGATATATTCAGGATATCTGTTTCAGGATGAAAGATATTTAAAAAACCTAGACTGGGCTTTTAAAGCTGTGGCTCTGTGTTAGGACAGACTGTGCCGACAGGTAGCACATACCATTCTAGCATACTACACACACACACACACACACGCACACACACACGCACACGCACACGCACACGCACACACACACACACACACAGGCTGATGGCTTTTCCATAAACAAAAGCATGAAATGAGGAAACCTTCCATCGTCTCTTGGCCAGGTTCTTTCTGAAGGAGAATCAGTCTTTTCACCAGCAGCAGGCAGCCAGCAAGAGCCAACTAACCACTAGAATAAGTCACTCTGTCAAACAACACCACGCACTCACCTACTGTACGTCTGTATTCAGTGATGCTAAAATGTTAAATGTGTTTCTATACTCCAGCATTTTGAATTAGAGATCTAATGTTTCATACGAGGTGAAAGTACAGAATCTCACCTTTTATTTGAAGGCATTTTCATACATATCTCATTTACCGTTTAGAAATGAAAGCACTTTACAGGACAAATTTCACTTGTAGTGTACCATCAGGTTATTATTACTGTTCAAAAGGTTGTATCACGCAATGACTACATCAAGCTTATGGTCTCTACAAACTTGTTGGGTGCATTTTCAGTTTGTTTTGGTTGTGTTTCAGATCATGTTTTGCCCAATAGGAACTGAAGGGTGAATGATGACTGGAGGAATTTTCATTCTAAGTGAGTAGATGATATATGTTTCTGAACACTTCTAAATCAATCCTGATAATGCCATGATTACGAAAAATCATGCATGAATCATAAATAATGAGGCTAGAACAGAGCATGCTAACCTCTCGCCATTACCAATAATGGGAGGTTAGCATTTTTGTGGGGGTATGATCTTTGTCCCTATCTGACTTTCTCACTCATCATCATTTATGATTCACCATTCACTTCCTATTGGACAAAATATATTCTGAAACACAATTTAAACAAACTATAATCTAGGAATATGGGACCAAATCCTAAACGTTTTACTACTTGAATTTGTCCAAATACTTATGACATCTTCAAATGGGGGACTAAATATATAAAGTGCTTTAATTTTCAAACAGTAAATCACATATGTATTAAAATACCATCAAATAAAAGGTGACATTCTGTAATAATAATAAATATGTTTTATGCTGGAGTAAAGAAAAAATAGCATCAAAATACAAACGTAGGGGAGTGTAGGTCAACAGTAACAGTAGCAAGCAATATTCACTTTTCACACCAGTTTACAGTTTTTACATTTCTCAGATCACAATTGACACTCTCAAAACTGCTTGTTCAACCTTCACATGATCTAGTCACTTGTGCACAAGAAAAGAGCAATTTATCATTGTTTTGGTCAAATTGCAATTGCTTTCGTACATGCATGCATTTGATCATGTACAATTGTCTGCTGTTTTTTACATGATCAATTGCTTATGTCATGTTGATCAAAATATAATATACTGGATGTCTGTTGAATTGTCTTACTCCCCAAAACATCTAGCCATAATTTAATTGAATATGTCTTTAATCGCAAAATGGTTGAACTCATTGTCATAAAGTTTTCCATACAGTACATTCCAATTGTTCTTACAGATTGTTGTTGTGAATTTGTCCAGAATTGATGAATTGCTCTCAGGTGAATGATCAACCAGATCAACCTCTATGTAAAATAGCTTGGAGGTGCACCTAATGAACCTTCAATTGGCAAGCACATCTAAACAGAGCACAACACAGTGTTACAATTTCTGACAATGGAAGAACAACAAGGAAACGAACAGGGTCAACAGACGGGAAGAAGAGGACTAAGGATGTGTGGAGGCAGGGTAGGGAGGCAAAACAGAGGAAGAGGTAGAAGAGGCCGAGGAGACAGGCATATTTCAGATGAAATAAGGGCCACTATTGTGGACCATGTTGTCAATCATGGCCTTACAATGGCTGAGGCTGGTCGAAGGGTGCAGCCGAATGTTGGGAGAACAACCGTGTCCTCAATCATTCAAACGTTTCGCAGAGAGAACAGGTTTGTAATCCAAGAATGTGCACTGCACTGTAATACTATATACTTTTTTTACACTAAAATCTTCCTCAATCTTGTGTTTGGCATCACTGTATTTCCCCACATAGGACTGCAAGACTACCTCACAGGGGTGGGAGAGGGCCGCTTTTCACACCTCAACAGCAGGAGGCTATTTGCACCATGGTCAGAGAAAATAATGCCATTAGACTAAAGGAGATTCAGAGTGCCTTTATAGAAGACAACAATGTCTTTGTAAACATCCAATCTGTTAGCATCTCAACTATCGACAGGGTGCTGAAAAGAAACCATATGAGCATGAAACAGCTGTACCATGTACCATTTGAAAGGAATGGTGACAGAGTGAAGGAGCTACGATACCAGTATGTACAGGTAAAATATGTGCATACAGTAATTACAGTAAATGTGAGATGTATTTTGTGGTGCGCTCGTTCAGAAATAGGAGGTCCCTTACTTCAACCCAATCACTATGCAGCCAGCTGCCTATAGTAGGAAACAGAGATTCTTACCAATAATATGACGCCTGTTATCACACATGGCACAACCCCACAATTGTTACAATTACAATAAAAATAACACTTTTATTTAACATATTTAACATATAATTGAATATTCCTGTAGAACTGTAAAAAGAGTGAGATTGTTTGAGCCGTTAGAGCTTTGGAAACAAGTGCTTTCATAAATGCATGGCGGGCCTTGTTCCGCTGGAGCAGTGTAAAATAAGCTTTCTGTCAATGACCCAGCCTTAACAAATTTTGTTTATTTACATATCAAATTTGATTGTCCAACATCAGTTTCAGCATTTCTTCACTTTGTGGCCCACCTAGAGTGGCATCTGTCCTCTGCTGTGGTGCTACATTGCAGTCAACGATGTGTTCTCTCGGTAGCTGTCCATGGTCCTGAAATCAAATCAGCATTTCCACAGCATTTCCACAGTTCCCATTATTTGGCTCGTTCAGCCTGTGGTCCCACCTGGTGCAATGTTCTGGGTGGCCATTACGCGTATCAGGGTTATGAGCCTCTACAGCACCTGCTGCCAATGGAGAGTTTCTCCGTCAATAGCCCGTTGGGCTTGAGCATCGACAGTTTGCTTGGACACCAGCCTGATCTCCAACTCCTTCCACTTCTGGAAACTATCTAGGTGGGCATGCGACTTCTCCTGCGAGCTGAGTAGGTGGCACAGATCCCTGACCAGCACAGATTCTTCCAGTCCCTGGTTCCATCCCTGACCAGTACAGATTTGCACTTGTGTGAAAGAAGTTTGCAGCAAAAACAGAAGGCTGCATCGTTTTGCTTGGAATAAATGTTTTTTCTCTGGGAGTCAGATTTAGCAGCAGCACCACCACTGCCATCGGGGACGTTGGGCGACGAATCTGAGTCTGGGTCCCAGATAGTAAGGTCTCCGACTGCATTGTTTGGAGGTTTGGCTAGGCCTGGTGCGACCACCTGTTCTTGTCCACCCAGAGAGGTGTCATCATCGGTGGAAGTGGATAGCTCGGAATCCTCTGGTTCGCCCTCTTGGCTGCTAGAACCAGCGAATGGGGGCTCATCCGTCTTTGCGAATGAATGTCCTTGGAGGCTTGTTCGTTCTCCACACTGGCTGATGGACATTGCTGCACGCTGATCAATTTCAGCAGTGAATCTCTTTGGTTTAGAGATTGTGCCTATTTTCTTATCATTTTTTTATATATACTGTATATATTCACTTCCTGATAGTTTGTGTCTCTTAGACATTTGGTTGCAAATCTCTGTAGGTTACGTTTAGCTGAAATGATCTCCACTAGTAGCTAGCTAACATTAACAGGCTAGGTTAGGCTACTGCTTTAATCACTAATCATCTTCATCACACACAAACATAGAAAAAAATGCAATAGTTTAATTGGCAGATTCATTTTTATTAATGTTTCACAATTGAATAATCCCCTAAAAACACACTGCCGGCAGTGTAGTAGCCGATCAGGGGCGCCAGAGGGCGGGAGACAATTTCCAAAATACCGCCCCAAATTAAAACGCTGCCATAGGCGACCGCATAATTTTGCCTAATGGGAGGGCCGGCCCTGGGGCTCTTCCATAGGGCAGAAGTCAGCAAGTTGTTGTAATTCTGGATGGTCAGATGGCTAGCAAGAATGACAAGAAACTACCTTGTGAGGAATTGTAAGTGGCTCATTTCAGCTCGTTTCATCGTGTTCTTGATAGCATGTCTTGTTTTGAGGTGTTTTGACTGATTTCATGTCAATGCTAAAATGAATTAAATTTGCTAGCTAGCTAACCAACTGTTATGACGTATTTGAGAGACAACAAGTGCTCATTGTGAAAATATATTTATGTTTTCAATAAACATTGGAGACGAAATATAGCTTAAATGTTGTCAACAATCTAAGCCAACCCCGTCTGTTTTGCCCCATAGTTGCGCACGCGTCAGTTTGGTTGCTAAACAACCAATCCATCTGTCCCCCAGCAAACCCTCCCACTCTCTCCACAGTCTCCCATTCTCCTCCATATGTACCTCAGCCAACCCTCACACTCTCTCCATCCCCATATATCAGTGCTATCAGATAGTTGGGTGTGTACAGTATGTGAGTGGTAGCACTAAATCACCAGCAGTCTGCTCATATCTACAACTGATGAGATCATACATCATCAACAGACAGATAACTGTCTCTGATCTGATGCACCGACACACAAAGACATGCACCGACACACAAAGACACACATGCAATCCAGATGTAAGATTCTCCTAACTGCTGTGTTGCTGAAAGACAGATCTGCCTCATATTTGAGCTCTGTGATGTCTTCTGGCTGATTTCCAGTCCTTATGGTTCCAGTTCCACTAAGTTCTATGTGTTCTACAGTCTGCCCAGACCTCTGCTCTCTCTTTGCTGCTGTCCAACTTCACTCTATTCTAAATGGGCAATTCCACTGTAACAGAAAGATACTGAGATGATACTATGTCAAACATAAACCAATAATTGCAAAGTTAAACAAACAATACAACTCTATGCACAAGGACGACATAACAATTTCCACAGAACATTTAACAAAAACAAATGTACTTGAAGAACCGTGCAGAAATTGTTAAAAGTAGTCCTTGTACATAAAGTTGTATAGTTTGTTTAACTTTGCAATTATTTTTTTGTTTGACATACATATTAAAGAGAAAAATCTCTCAGCATCATTCTGTTACCATGGAATTGCCCAGTTCCAGCAAATCATCAGCTATAGCTAGCCAAGCCAAGTAAACAGACTTGCTAGTGTCAGTCCTGCAACTCCATGAGTCACCACCAGATATTTTAGTTCAACCCTCAAAAGGTAATCAACAAACAAACAAAAAAAATGCAACAAAAAACACTTCAAAATAAATATAAATATGTATAATATTTACAGAGCGCTTTTCCAAGGCTTTCTCACTTTGTGAATCAGATGTGTTGCTTATTTAATGGAAGAAATATATACAACGCATTGGGAAACAGTGCTGTAGTAGACATAAAGGGTTAGTTTAGTGTTCGGAATCACACACTAGGGCAGTCCCTCTTATTGCGGCTAGAGGGTGCCATTTCAACATGCACTATCACTGCAGTCTAGCATAGAATGTAGGTGAGTAGAATGGTCATTCCCATTGAGTGTAGTTCTATTCAGAATCTTTCATATTCTATTCAATGCATTTCTATGATTTTGCATTATCAATCAGTCAGGAATAGTTTCCATGGTTACACTGTTTAATGTTTCCGGCACTCTGAGAGGCTTTTAATCACCAACATCTGTCTGAGCTTGTGTGCATGTGCCTGTGTGTGTGTGCCTGTGTGTGTGTGCGTGCAAATGTGTGTGTGTGTGTGTGTGTGTGTGTGTGTGTGTGTGTGTGTGTGTGTGTGTGTGTGTGTGTGTGTGTGTGTGTGTGTGTGTGTGTGTGTGTAATAATGTGCATGTGTGCATGGATGTGTGTGCGTAAGTGCATAAGTGTGAAAATGTGTAAATGTGTGCGTATGGAACACATCTGGGACACGTCCCAGACTCAATCGACCACGCTTTCTGATGATATGTGTGTGATTTCTGGGCCTGTGTCTCCTACTTCCCAAACAGGATAAGTGAACAGACGATAGCTCTGCAGGACCACTAAAATGTGCGTACCAAGCACATACATTTATACTGTGTTTGTTACCGACTAGGTATCAAACCTTGGTCGTCCATGAGCCTCAAGACCCCTTTGGCCCACTGAGCTAAAGTCTAGGCAATGTAGGGATTAGTTTAGGTGCTAACAGTCTTCTGTCAATTGTGAAATGTTCAATTAATTTAGTAATTTCTGCAAATAAATCATGTTGCATAGTTTCACTGTGACGAGAGCCCAAAAGAGAACGTTTACAGATTCAGGCAATGAATTTCCTGCAGAACAGCTGAAGCAGCAGTGTGATGTGATGAAGAGACATCTGTTTTAGGTAGAGAGGTCTGTCTGACCCTCAGGCTCTCTGGAGCTGGTTACTACAGGAGCCACTCAGTCTACCAACCAAGCTCACAGAAGAAATCTCCATCGTACCCTTGAGGTGTGTGTATCTGGTAACCAGAAAAGTGAGAAGAGAGGGTGGGAGCAAAGTAAAGAGATAAAATATACGATTAAAAGGGAGAGACTGAGAGTGAAAGAGAGGAGGAAAGGAGAGAGATTGAGAGAGACACACACACACAAACACACATACACACAAACACATACACACACACACATAAACACAAACAAACACAAACAAACACACACAGAGAGACACATAAAGAGAGTGTTAGTTGTATAATGATAAGGATGTAGTAAAACACAACAGCCCTGTAAAGCTGTAACATGGACCATTCTGTACAGAGTGGGTCAAAGACACTTAGACACATACAGCGGCTGGGAGGGCAGAAGGAGGGGTGCTGGTGGCTTTTGGGGTGTTGTTTAGGGGGAGTATTTGGGGTTGTGTGGGTTGCATGTTTGGGGTGAGTGTTTTAGGGTGTTTTTTTGTTGTTTTGGATTGTGGCGTTTCTCTAGGTAGGTATGTTTTGAACTTTTGATTTGTTTTGTTTTGTTTCTAAAAGCAAAGATGTGTGGTAAAAACTCCTGTACTGTCACGACTTCGGTCATCACATGTACATTGAGAACAAATGCTGAAATAGCTAATGTACTGTATGTATATATAGTATATACATTACTGTTTCTGTCCCCCATGAAGGGACAAGACATCTGGTCCACCATACCAGGCCCCTTCTATCATGGACCTCTTCAGAGTCTCCCTCAAATTAAAACAATACATTATAAAAACGATGAGACAAAGCTGTTTTGTTAAGAATAACAGGACTAGCCAGGCCCTATTACAGGGACAAACACATTCCAAGAGTTTGGAGGGAGAAGTGTTGTGTAATAATATCTGTGTATGGACGTCCTGAGGGGAAAGCCATGTAAAATGGTATCTAAATTCCACTGTGGAACTGGACGTGCCCCAGCATCTCTCTCTCTCTCTCTCTCTCTCTCTCTCTCTCTCTCTCTCTCTCTCTCTCTCTCTCTCTCTCTCTCTCTCTCTCTCTCTCGCTCTTCCTCTCAACTCACATTGCTTATGTTACGGACGTCACATTGCTTGTGTTACGAACATCACGTTGCTTGTGTTACGGACGTCACGTTGCTTGTGTTACGGACGTCACGTTGCTTGTGTTACGGACGTCACGTTGCTTGTGTTACAGACGTCACTTTGCTTGTGTTACGAACTTCACATTATCACTGGAATGATGGAATGTGCAAATGATGATGTGCAAATAGAGATACTGGAGTGCAAAATGAGCAGAAGTAAAATAATAAATATGGGGATGAGGTAGTAGGGTGGGCTATTTACAGAAGGGCTATATACAGGTGCAGTGATCGATAAGCAGCTTTGACAGCTGATGCTTAAAGTTAGTGAGAGAGATAGGAACCTCTAGCTTCAAGAATTTTTGCAGTTCGTTCCAGTCATTGGCAGCAGAGACTGGAAGGAATGGCGGCCAAAGGAGGTGTTGGCTTTGGGGATGGCCAGTGAGATATACCTGCTGGAGCGCATGCTACGGGTAGGTGTTGCTATGGTGACCAGCGAGCTGAGATAAGTCGGGGATTTACATAATAAAGACTTATAGATGACCTGGAGCCAGTGGGTTTGGCGACGAATATGTAGTGAGGGCCAGCCAACGAGAGAATACAGGGCGCAGTGGTGGGTAGTATATGGGGCTTTGGTAACAAAACGGATGGCACTGTGATAGACTACATCCAATTTGCTGAGTAGAGTGTTGGAGGCTATTTTGTAAATTACATCGCCGAAGTCAAGGATCGGTAGGATGGTAAGTTTTACAAGGGCATGTTTGGCAGCATGAATGAAGGAGACTTTGTTG
Organism: Thymallus thymallus; assembly: GCA_023634145.1. Classification (NCBI taxonomy): domain Eukaryota; kingdom Metazoa; phylum Chordata; class Actinopteri; order Salmoniformes; family Salmonidae; genus Thymallus; species Thymallus thymallus. The sequence goes on along the minus strand of CM042410.1, from coordinate 28,766,718 downwards.
CGAAATAGGAAGCCGATTCTAGATTTAATTTTGGATTGGAGATGGTTAATGTGAGTCTGGAAGTTGAGTTTACAGTCTAACCAGACGCCTAGGTATTTGTAGTTGTCCACATATTCTAAGTCAGACCCGTCGAGAGTAGTGATGATAGTCCGGTGGGCAGGTGCGGGCAACGTTCTATTGAAGAGCATGCATTTAGTCTTACTAGCATTTAAGAGCAGTTGGAGGCCACGGAAGGAGTGTTGTATGGCATTGAAGCTTGTTTGAAGGTTAGTTAACACAGTGTCCAAAGAGGGGCCAGATGTATACAGAATGGTGTCGTCTGCGTAGAGATGGATCAGAGAGTCACCAGCAGCGAGAGCGACATCATTGATGTATATAGAGAATAGGGTTGGCCCAAGAATTGAACCCTGTGGCACCCCCATAGACTGCCAGGGGACCGGGCAGCAGGCCCTCCGATTTTACGCACTACTTACTCTGTCTGAGAAGTAGTTGGAGAAACAGGCGAGGCAGTCACTTGAGAAACCAAGGCTGTTGAGTCTGCCAATAAGAATGCGGTGATTTACAGAGTCTAAATCCTTGGCCAGGTCGATGAAGACGCCTGCACAGTACTGTCTTCTGTCGATGGCAGTTATGATATCGTTAAGTACCTTGAGCGTAGCTGAGGTGCAACCATGACCAGCTCGGAAACCAGATTGCATAGCAGAGAAGGTACGGTGGGATTCGAAGAAGTCAGTGATCTGTTTATTAACTTGGCTTTCGAAGACTTTAGAAAGGCAGGGCAGGATGGATATAGGTCTATAACAGACGATACAAAAGAGAGGTTGAACAGGCTGGTAATAGAGGTTGCAACTATTTTGGCTGATAATTTTAGGAAGAAAGGGTCCAGATTGTCTAGCCCAACAGATTTGTAGGGGTTCAGATTTAGCAGCTCTTTCAGAACATCAGCTGTCTGGATTTGGGTGAAGGAGAAGCGGGGGGGGGGGGTTTGGGCAGGTTGCTGCGGGTGGTACAGAGCTGTTGGCCGGGGTAGAGGTAGCCAGGTGGAAAGCATGGCCAGCCGTAGCAAAATGCTCGATTATTGTGATTTATCGGTGGTGACAGTGTTTCCTAGCTTCAATGCAGTGGGCAACTGGGAGGAGATGCTCTTATTCTCCATAGACTTTACAGTGTCCCAGAACTTTTTGGAATTAGTACTACAGGATGCAAATTTCTGTTTGAAAAAGCTGGCCTTTGCTTTTCTAACTGACTGTGTATATTTGTTCCTGGTTTCCCTGAAAAGTTGCATATCGCTAATGCAGTGCGCCACAGGATGTTTTTGTGTTGGTCAAGGGCAGTCAAGTCTGGGGTGAACCAAGGGCTATATCTATTCTTAGTTCTAAGTTTTTTGAAAGGGGCATGCTTATTTAGGATGGTGAGGAAAGCACTTTTAAAGAACAACCAGGCATCATCTACTGAAGGGATGAGGTCAATATCCTTCCAGGATACTCGGGCCAGATCGATTAGAAAGGCCTGCTCGCAGAAGTGTTTTAGGGAGCGTTTGACAGTGATAAGGGGTGGTCGTTTGACCGCGGACCCATTACGAACGCAGGCGATGAGGCAGTGATCGCTGAGATCCTGGTTGAAAACAGAGGAGGTGTATTTGGAGGGCAAGTTGGTCAAAATGATATCTATGAAAGTACCCATGTTTACAGATTTAGGGTTGTACCTGGTGGGTTCCTTGATAATTTGTGTGAGATTGATGGCATCTATCTTAGATTGAAGAACAGCCGGGGCGTTAAGCATATCCCAGTTTAAATCACCTAACAGTACAAACTCTGAAGATAGATGGGGGGCAATCAATTCACATATGGTGTCCAGGGCACAGCTGGGGGCTGAGGGGGGTCTGTAACAGGCAGCAACAGTGAGAGACTTATTTCTGGAAAGGTGGAATTTTAAGAGTAGAAGCTCAAACTGTTTGGGCACAGACCTGGACAGTATGACAGAACTCTGCAGGTTATCTCTGCAGTAGATTGCAACTCCATCTCCTTTGGCAGTTCTATCTTGACGGGAAATATTGTAGTTGGGGATGGAAATTTCAGAATTTTTGATGGCCTTCCTGAGCCAGGATTCAGACACAGCTAGGACATCAGGGTTGGCGGAATGTGCTAAAGCAGTGAATAAATCAAACTTAGGGAGGAGGTTTCTGATGTTAACATGCAGGAAACCAAGGCTCTTACGATTACAGAAGTTAACAAATGAGAGCGCCTGGGGAATAGGTGTAATGCTGGGAGCTACAGGACCTGGGTTTACCTCTACATCACCAGAGGAACAGAGGAGTAGAAGAATAAGTGTTCGGCTAAGGGCTTTAAGAACTGGTCGTCTAGTACGTTGGGTACATAGAATAAAAGGAGCAGATTTCTGGGCATGGTGGAATAGATTGAGGGCATAATGCATAGACAAGGGTATAGTATGATGTGAGTTCAGTGGAGGTAAACCTAGGCGTTGGGTAATGAAGAGAGAGGTTGCATCTTTGGAGACACCAGTTAAGCCAGGTGAGGTCTCCGCATGTGTGGGGGGTGAGACAAAGGAGCTATCAGAGGCATGTTGAGCGGGACTGGGGGCTCTACAGTGAAATAAAACAATAATAGCTAACCTAAACAGCAGCAGACAAGGCATATTGAAATAAGAAAGGGGCGTAAAAACAAACACAGTTAATTAAGAGCTAAGACAACGACGGGTAATGGCGATGAATGGACAAAGAGGGTCAGATAGAGAAATGTGATGTGCTACACACAGGACCTGGGGCCTAGCAGATAAACAGAATGAAATACCATATAACCGAACAGTCCTGCAGGCATCAGCTGTGAAGCTGAGTAATCATAGGATCCGATTAGCAGCAAAGAGGTGAGCCAGGGAGCAGTTCAATGGGCGCTGCACTAGGCGAGCGAGGAGGCACGGCGTTCAGAGTGGCTAGCAGGCCGGGGCTAGCAGATGGATCTTCGGCGACGTCGCAGAGGAAAAGCCTATTGAGACCACGTCGGACAATTACGTCGGCAGACCAGTCGTGGTGGCTTGGCGGGGCTCTGTGTCGACAGTAGAAGGTCCAGGCAGGTTGACAAAGGTACTGTAGCCCGGGAGAGTAGCTAGTACACGTCGTCTGTCCGGGAGATGGGCCTAGCTCGAAGCAGCCACTCGATTGCAGCTAGCTAGAAATCTGGTGAGGTGGAAGGGAACGCAGTCCGATATGCGCTGGGTTGGTAGCGCACTGTGCAGACTGGCCAATATTGTCCGAACTAAAGCTGGCTGATGCAGGCAGAGCAGTGGTGAGGACCGCTAGCAGTGATTAGCAATGGCTAGTAGCTCGTTAGCAAGCTAGCTAGCAGGCTAGCTTCTGACTGCGATTCAGTTAAATAATGAAAAGTAAAGAAATAAAGATATTAGGTCCGTTTCATGTTGGGTGAGGCGGGTTGCAGGAGAGGTAAATCGGGAGCAATAAAAATATACGGAAAGACAGACAGACTAATTACAAACTGTTACAAACTATTTACACGAGACATGAGACGGGACAAACAAAAACACGTCTGCACTGTTACGCCATCTTGGATACTTTTAGATACTTGCTTGTGTTACGGACGTCACGTTGCTTGTGTAAATTACGTTGCGTTGCTTGTGTTATGGACGTCACGTTGCTTGTGTTATGGACGTCACGTTGCTTGTGAAAATTACGTTGCGTTGCTTGTGTTATCATCAATCAATCAATCAAATGTATTTATAAAGCGCTTTTTACATCAGCCGATGTGCTAAAGTGCTATACAGAAACCCAGCCTAAAACCCCAAACAGCAAGCAATGCAGATGTAGAAGCACGGACGTCACGTTGCTTGTGTAAAGGACATTAAGCTGCTTTCTTAGCGAGTACCACTTCCCCCGATTCAGGTCATACGTGACCATCCTCTATGACAGGTATTCCCAAACAGGGGTACGCGCAATGCCGTCGGGGGTACCTTTTTTTTTTTTACTTTTTTTTTTCTCTCTATGTGAGAGTGCATTCTCGGCCCTCACTGCATGAAAACAGGCACAGACTGTGTTTGGAAAATTATTTAAGACTGAGACTCTCTCCAATACAACCCAACATTGCAGAGTTATGTGCATCCTTTCAAGCATACCCTTCTCATTAACCTGTGGTGAGTTATTCAACATTTTTTATGAACAAATAAGGTTTTATATGTAAGATGGCTAAATAAAGAGCACAATTATTGATTATTATTATATTATTATTTGTGCCCTGGTCCAATAAGAGCTCTTTGTCACTTCCCATGAGCCGGGTTGTGACAAAAACTCACACTCATTCTTATGTTTAATAAATGTATAGTGTGTGTGTGGCAGGCTTACAATGATGGCAAAAAACAACATTTGAGAGTACGCTGACCCTGGTGCTAGAGGGTGTACGCAGCTGGAGGTTGAATGTTTGAAGGGGTACGGAACTATAAAAAGTTTGGGTACCACTGCTCTATGACAATGTCCCAATGATTTGATCCACACAAAAGGTACTAATTGGATGGCTCCATCTGCAACATTTCAAGCTAGCTGTGGAGTGAGCTTACGATACATTCTTAACTCCATTACATACACACACTTAATTCTGTATTTCAGAGGGCTGCTGCCTCTTGCTCTCCACCCTAAAGAAGCCCAGAGAGTCACGCAGGAAAGCAAAATGTTTCCTGATGCTGCGGAGACAAACTTAAACTCTAAACACAAACACACACACACACACACACACACACACACGCACACACACACACACACACACACACACACACACACACACACACACACACACACACACACACACACACACACACACACACACACACACACACACACACACACACACACACACACAAACTTTGTCCCCAGGCCTCCTTGCTTTGTTTGTTTTGCTAGTCCTTCATGCATGACACAGATTTCAGCGGGCAGTCCCCCCTATAGCAGCTCAACACAAAGTTCAACACAACCCCAAACCTGTGTGTGCTGGATGATAAATGTATATTACTAGTCCCCTAGACTACCACAATTAACACTACACCCCAAGTATAGTTATAATATACAGTATATAAAATGTGTTTGGCTCCCAGCCAAGTCTCTGTCTACGGCAGGCCTCTGCCAGAGGGACCTGTCTCAATCAGCCCTCACAGTTTTATTGGCCTGCCATATTTATTTTCACAATATTTGCACTCTGTAGTATAGCTACCTCTGTAGAGTTAACCCTGTACACTTAGAACAAAAGGTGCTACTTAGAACCTAAAAGGGTTCTTCAGCTGTCCCCATAGGAGAACCCTTTGGAGAACCCTTTTTGGTTCCAGGGATAACCCTTTTTGTTCCCACGTAAAGCTCTTTGGGGTTACATGGAACCCAAAATGGTTCTACCTGGAACCAAAAGCATGGAGACAGTAGAAGAACCATTTTGAAAGAGCGTAGAGTTTGCACTGTGTTGCACCGTAGCTAGCTTCAGAGGGCCTAGTCTTAAGAAGATCTGTGGCTAGCTTTATCGCCTGTGGTAAGCACAGGGGTACTGAAAGGTACTGATTTATTACACATTGAATACACTATCACTCGTATTTCATATGTCACAGCGATTCACCAATACATGGCAGACAAACACTTCTCCAAGCTCTGGGACAGTGCTAGTCAGAAACAAATGGATGCAAACAATGTTCTCCCCCAAAAACATACCAAAACGACGTCATCTGTTTCAGTAGCTATAGTTAGCTAGCTAACTATCTAGCTAGGTGTTATCATCAAAATATCCCTAAGCCTGTGTTAACATCAGACCTTGTTTTTGGCGTTCATCCCAAAACCCTATTCTTTCCCCATTAATTTTCCCCATAGGAATGGCTGAACAAACCAGAGGTAAGTCATTTCCATTTTTTAGGACTACAAGCTGGCAAACTCTATTAATGTCTTTTGTTGAATTTATAAAATATTATACAATGGGTGGTTCTAATCCTGAATGCTGATTGGTTAAAACTGCCTTCCAGCCTGTGTCTATTCCACTAGTTACCACCGGCTAAATCTATGATGTTAAAATGCCTATTTACTCTGTTCCATCTGACTGCGCAATCCACTGTCTCATCAGCCCAGCCAGGCAATTTATAAACTTGATCTCCACTATAAAAAGCATCTAGACATTATCTCACATGTCTTTTAGACTAACATTTCAACAGCGGAGATTTGTATAAATCTTGCTGTCTGTCTCCGATATATTCAAAATTGATCTCTAGCTGTCCCATAGTAATGATTGTGTCGGGAAGAGACAGACAGGCAGGCAGCATTTCTCAGCCAGTCGAAATCATGAATCAGCTGGCATCATTTTTATGGATATCTACAAAGAACTTTCAATTGAAAAAAGGTCAAACTAAACGAAGTGCAGCTAGTTTGCAGTCTTTCCAGCTTCAGTTTGAAGTGATTGTGTTAGCTGTGTTGTTGAGCACATGTTCTATGCCAGGCGAAATCGTGCCTCATTAGCTCATTGTTATGAATGTATACAAATAGATGTCACTAGAAAACAGCTTAAATAAATGCAAATGCAGCTAACGGTAGCTAACGCACTTTTGTACATCACACTGTTCCGTTCAATTTACCTTATTATAGCACCCCAAAAAAGTAATACTTCCAGGTCAACTGTAATATGAATACCATTGTAAAGCACAATTTTTCCCCTTTCCAGCAAAATCAGTGACGAGACCCTGCCGGCTTGGGTAGCAACCATATATTTGTGTGAGGACTATATCTTGTGGAATAAATTCATAAAAATAGTTATTAATGTTATTAATAGTTATTAATGAAAATATATATTTTAATATGTTGGTAACCCATTGTATAAAAGTGATAATGCCCTTGAAGCCAGTGTTTGGAGTATTTTGGCACGGTGTTGTTAGGCCTGATACATGATTCCACTATAATGTATCCATTTGCATCACTTTCAAAAAGGGACTTTTATTTTTAAGGTGAGCCGCAAATTCCACTATTGTGGCTAGCTTCACACAGGTGTCAAACCCGGTCCAGTCAAACTACCTTAGCCAGATGAAGCTAAACTGCTTGGAACGTTAGTTTGGGGCAACAAGGCTAGGTAGCTGGCCAGCTTGTTTAGTTTGTTAGCTAGCTAGTTATTTTCATGAACTGGAGTTCGATTTCAATAGGAGAACAACAAGTGTCTACCTAGCTAATACTTAGTCACATTATTGCTGTTTCTGGTCATTGTTTTCAGGCTGATTGCATTGGTGCTAGCTAGGTACCAAATTTAAGCTAGCTAGCTAGCTAACCCAGAAGTTGCAAAAAAAAAATGTATCAAATATATTTGTGAGTTACTGTCATACTGCAAACCAAAGTCAACAGAGTAGGTAGACAGCCTACCTCCGATTTCTATACTGTCATAAATGTTCACAAAATACATGATTATTATTCTGTATTTTGATTAACTAGGATTATATCAGTTGAAACTGCTTGAGATTGGTCTGGCTGACAGGCAGAAGCAGTAGATGAGACTCGAACTTGAGCTCAGGTGCATCCTGTTTCCATTGATCATCCTTGAGATGTCTCTACAACTTTATTGGAGTCCACCTGTGGTAAATTCAGTTTATTGGACATGATTTGGAAAGGCACCCACCTGTCCACATAAGGTCCCACAGTTGACAGTGCATGTCAGAGCAAAAACCAAGACATGAGGTCGAAGGATTTGTCCGTAGAGCGCCGAGACAGGATTATGTCGAGGCACAGCTCTGGAGAAGGGAACCAAAAAATGTGTGCAGTATTGAAGGTCCCCTAGAACAAAGTGGCCTCCATCATGCTTAAATTGAAGAAGTTTGGAACCACCAAGGCTCTTTCTAGAGCTGGCCACCCGGACAAACTGAGCAATCGGGGGAGAAGGGCCTTGGTCCGGGAGGTGACCAAGAACCCGATGGTCACTCAGACAGAGCTCCAGAATTCCTCTTTGGAGATGGGAGAACAACCAGAAGAACAACCATCTCTGCAGCACTCCACCAATCAGGCCTTTATAGTAGGGTGGCCAGACGGAAGCCACTCCTCAGTAAAAGGCACATGACAGCCCGCTTGGAGTTTGCCAAAAGGCACCTAAAACTCTCAGACCATGAGAAACAAGGTTCTCTGGTCTGATGAAACCAAGATTTAACTCTTTGGCCTAAATGCCAATCGTCACATCAGGAGGAAACCTGGCACTATCCCTAGGTGGTGGCAGCATCATGTGTGGGGATGTTTCTCAGCGGCAGGGACTGGGAGATTAGTCAGGATTGAGGGAAAGATTAACGGAGCAAAGTACAGAGAGATCCTTGATGAGATCCTGCTCCAGAGCGATCAGGACCTCAGACTGGGGCGAAGGTTCACCTTCAACAGGACAACGTCCCTAAGCACACAGCCAAGACAACGAAGAAGTGGCTGTGAATGTCCTTGAGTGGCCCAGCCAGAGCCCGGACTTGAACCCGATCGAACATCTCTGGAGAGACCTGATAATAGCTGTGTAGCGACGCTCCCCATCCAACCTGACAGAGTTTGAGAGGATCTGCAGAGAAGAATGGGGGAAACATCCCAAATACAGGTGTGCCAAGCTTCTAGCGTCATACCCAATAAGAATCAAAGCTGTAATCGCTGCCAAAGGAGCTTCAACAAAGTACTGAGTAAAGGGTCAGAATACTTACTGTATGTAAATGTGATATTTCAGTTTTTTATTTGTAATAAATTTGCAAAAACTTCTAAAACCCTTTGTCATTATGGGGTACTATGTGTATATTGATGAGGGAAAAAAAAACAATACAATCAATTTTAGAATAAGGCTGTAACGTAACAAAATGTGGAAAAAGTCAAGGGGTCTGAATACTTTCCGAATGCACTGTACCTGACCAAGGTCCTTCTTGCCCAGTTGTTCAGTTTTGTTGGACGGTCAGCTCTAGACAGAGTCTGGGTAGTTCCATATTTTTTTCCATTTCCTAATTATGAAGACCACTGTGCTCTTTGAAACTTTCAACACTCTAGAAATTGTTTTATTACCTTCCCAATATATACAGTGGCAAGAAAAAGTATTTGAACCCTTTGGAATTACCTGGATTTCTGCATAAATTAGTCATAACATTTGATCAAGTGTCACAACAACAGACAAACAGTGTGCTTAAACTAATAACACACAAATTATTGTATTTTTCTTGTCTATATTGAATACATAATTTAAACATTCACAGTGTAGGTTGGAAAAAGGCTAATGACTTTTTATGATGAATGACTTTTCAAAAAGCTAGTTGGTTAGAGCTGCCCTGCCCTATAAAAAACACTCACAAAATTTGAGTTTGCTATTCACAAGAAGCATTGCCTGATGTAAACCGTTCCTCGAACAAAAGAGATCTCAGAAGACCTAAGATTAAGAATTGTTGACTTGCATAAAGCTGGAAAGGGTTACAAAAGTATATCTAAAAGCCTTGATGTTCATCAGTCCACAGTAAGACAAATTGTCAATAAATGGAGAAAGTTCAGCACTGTTGCTACTCTCCCTAGGAGTGGCCGTCCTGCAAATATGACTGCAAGAGCACACCTTCTTAATGAGGTTAGTAGTGTCAGCTAAAGACTTACAGAAATCTCTGGAACATGCGAACATCTCTGTTGACAAGGCTACGACACACAAAACACTAAAGAAGAATGGTGTTCATGGGAGGACACCACGGATGAAGCCACTGCTGTCCAAAAAAATGCTGCACGTCTGAAGTTCGCATAAGAGTACCTGGATGTTTCCAGCGCTTATGGCAAAATATTCTGTGGACAGATGAAACTAAAGTTGAGTTGTTTGGAAGGAACAAACAACACTATGTGTCGATAAAAAAAGGCACAGCACACCAACATTAAAACCTCATCCCAACTGTAAAGTATGGTGGAGGAAGCATCATGGTTTGGGGCTGCTTTGCTGCCTCAGGGCCTGGACAGCTTGCTATCATCGATGGAAAAATGAATTCCCAGGTTTATCAAGACAATTTGCAGGAGAATGTAAGGCTATATGTCCGCCAATTGAAGCTCAACCGAAGTTGGGTGATGCAACAAGATAACGACACAAAACACAGAAGTAAATCAACAACAGAATGACTTCAACAGAAGAAAACACGAGCGCAGTTCACACTAGACATCCTAAGAATATTGCTGAAACAATTTTGTAAAGATGAATGGTCCAAAATTCCTCCTGACCGTTGTGCATGTCTGATCCGCAATTACAGAAAACGTTTGGTTGAGGTTATTGCTGCCAAAGGAGGGTTAACCATTTATTAAATCCAAGGGTATTAAATTCCACCCTACACTGTGAATGTTTACACGGTGTGTTCAATAAAGACATGAAAACGTATAATTGTTTGTGTGTTATTAGTTTAAGCAGACTGTGTGTCTGTTGGTGTGACGTAGATGAAGATCAGAAAAAAATTTCTGACCAGTTTATGCAGAAATCCAGGTAATTCCAAAGGGTTCACATACTTTTTCTTGCCACTGTATGCCTCAACACAATTCCATTTTGGAGATCTAAGGACAGTTACTTGGACTTCATAGTATACTTTCTGCTCTGACAACTGTGGGATCTTATATAGATAGGTGTGTTTCTTTTTAAATAATGTCCAAACAATTTAATTGGCCACAGGTAGACTCAAGTTGTAGTGACATCACAAGATGATCAAAGGAAATTGGAGTGGCATTACAAAGGGATGTGAATACTTATATAAATGTCAGGCTCTGGCCATAGAGAAGCTTTGCTTCTCTATATTTCTATGGTCAGAGTCTGGCAGATTTATCATTTCTATTTCTGTCTGGTGTTGTGTGTGTGTGTGGGATCCCTAATTAGAGGCAGCTGCTATGCATTACCTCTAATTAGGGATCTTACTTATATGTCTATGTTCCACTCCGTTGGCGTGGTTCATTGTTGTATATTGTCTCGTGTTCGTGCTACGTGTGTTCCTTTCAATATATATTGTATTTGTTATTTTGTATAGTTCGTCATTCAGTTAAATAAATATGTCGAACTATCGATACGCTGCGCCTTGGTCTCTCTACACACCCGAACGTGACAATAAATGAGATATTTCTGTATTTCATTTTCAATAATATATCACTTTGTCATTATTGGGTATTGTGTGTAGATTGGTGAGAGAAAAAAAATCTATTTACTCCATTTTGTATTCAGGTTGTAACACAACAAACATCGAGGGGTATGAATACTTTCTGCAGGTACTATACGTATATACTGTAGATAGCATATGATGCAAAAATGATGATGCTTGCAAGCTAAATGGGCACAGCTGTAATCAAATACAGTGTTTGAGGTATGGTCCCTCGCTTTGGGGCAAACTCCCCCCAAAAACTGTATGCATGCCATCAATCAATCAATCAATCAAATTATAAAGCCCTTTTTACATCACAAAAGTCACAAAGTGCTATACAGAAACCCAGCCTAAAACCCCAAGCAATGCAGATGTAGAAGCACGGTGGCTAGGAAAAACAAAAACCTAGGAAGAAACCTAGAGAGGAACCAGGTTCTGAGGGGACTGGCCACCCCTCAGAACCTGGTTCCTCTCTAGGTTCTGAGGGGAACCAGGTTCAGAAGGGGACTGGCCACCCCTCAGAACCTGGTTCCCCTCAGAACCTAAAGAGGAACCAGGTTCTGAGGGGTGGCCAGTCCCCTTCTGTCTGGGCCGGGTGGAGATTATAACAGTACATGGCCATTAAGGACAGATCTTTCTCCAAGATGTTCAAACATTCATAGATGACCAGCAGGGTCAAATAATAATCACAGTGGTTGTAGAGGTTGCAACAGGTAAGTACATCAGGAGTAAATGTCACTTGGCTTTTCATAGCCGGGCATTTAGATGTTGAAATAGCAGGTGCGGTGGAGAGAGTTTAAAACAGCAGGTCTGGAACAAGGTGGCACGTCCGGTGAACGGGTCAGGGTTCCATAGCCGCAGGCAGAAGAGTTGAAACTGGTGCAGCAGCACGAACAGGTGGACTGGGGACAGCAAGGAGTCATCAGGCCAGATAGTCCTGAGGCATGGTCCTGGGGCTCAGGTCCTCCGGGAGGGGAGGGAGAGAAGGAGAGAGAGAGAATTAGAGGGAGCATACTTAAATTCACGCAGGACACCAGATAATAACACCAAATATAACATACTGCCACTAAATACAAAAAGCCACTACACAACACTAAACAATACATTAATTGCACTTAATGACAAACGGTACCCACAAACTTTTAGGGCCTACATAAAGCTGTCCCAACAGCAGAGCTTTCTTTTCAGCAGCATGTAGTGAATCCTTACCACCGCTACACCTGGCTATCAGCAGAGCCTTGTCTGGCAGCAAAACAGTTTATTCAGCCTCATTTACTGCCTTAAAAACAGCTGCTATGGCTGACTTGCTTAAATAAATGTGGTTTCTACTGACCATAACCTGGTCTTGAAAAAACGTAAGTGTTAAGGCTTATCAACTTCTGCCATAATGTGGATTCAGAGCTATTGATCTAATAGAACACAGAGGGTTTTCTTCAATTACATTTTTACATTTGACATTTTAGTCATTTAGCAGACACTCTTATCCAGAGCGACTTACAGTTAGTTATTGATTACATGTTCATATTTCTTTCAATGGAAGCTTCTCTACTGTTAAACTTGACAAGTGGCCCTCTACTATTTTCTATTTTTACTAATGACATGCCACTGGCATTAAACAAAGCCTGTGTGTTTATGTATGCTGATGATTCAACCCTATACGTGTCAGCAACCACAGCTAGTGAAATCACTGAACTAGTTCATCACTGAACTAAGCAAAGAATTGCAGTCAGTTTTAGAATGGGTGGCCAGTAATAAACTAGTCCTAATAAACTAGTCCTGAACAGTTTATTCAGCCTCATTTACTGCCTTAAAAACAGCTGCTATGGCTGACTTGCTTAAATAAATGTGGTTTCTACTGACTATTGAGATGTACAAACTATTGCATAAGGGAACGATGTGCGGATAAGAGGCAATCCTTAATTTTGATTAAGAAATTAATGAGCAAGCTAAGACGGACGTAGTCAATATAACTATTTGTTCAGCACTTTTTGAAATGTACAGCGACAGAATTCAGAACAAGGGCCGTTCTTACAGTATTCTCCCTGTACCCCAAGTCAGAACCGTTGGGTAAGTAAAAGGGGCATATAAGCAGACAATGAAAGCTCTTATAATATTTGATGATTACGTTTATCTAAAACAGGCTATAGGCTACATGTGCACCACCAAGTCAGAACAGTAGGCAAAAATATGAGGGGGAAAGGGACCAAATTATTAGGCACACGGGCACACAACATACACTTAGTATTACTTTCTTACCTACAGTATACATATCTCCCTGGCATATTACATAATTTATGCAGCAGCAGACAAGACATTTTTGGACTCACCATTGTGCTGTGCTCACTTGAACAGGAAGGTGGTGCGGCGGTGGGCAAATTTTGTCATGAAACTTTTTCATCAGTCTGGCATTCTCTGGATTTATGGTGCTCAACTGGAAACTCAAAAAAAAAAATTATTGGGTTTTTGCCCAAGAAAGGCAAAAACCTAGGAAGAAACCTAGAGAGGAACCAGGTTCTGAGGGGACTGGCCACCCCTCAGAACCTGGTTCGTCTCTAGGTTCTGAGGGGAACCAGGTTCAGAAGGGGACTGGCCACCCCTCAGAACCTAGAGAGGAACCAGGTTCTGAGGGGTGGCCAGTCCCCTTCTGTCTGGGCTGGGTGGAGATTATAACAGTACATGGCCGTTAAGGACATGTACTGTTATACATATCTCCCTGGCATATTACATAATTTATGCAGCAGCAGACAAGACATTTTTGGACTCACCATTGTGCTGTGCTCACTTGAACAGGAAGGTGGTGCGGCGGTCCATCGTGGGCAAATTTTGTCATGAAACTTTTTCATCAGTCTGGCATTCTCTGGATTTATGGTGCTCAACTGGAAACTCAAAAAAAAAAAATCTCTGAGTTTCCAGTTGTCTTGAACTCACTGAAGTCTGAGATTTCCCAGTTCCGAGTTTCCAGTTGTTTTGAACGCGGCAGAAATCATACTGGATTGACAGCATATCCAGTGTATTCAACCTTTTCTGGCCCATGGTCTTGCATGTGAACTCTTGCAGTTAGCCACTGATTCCTTCCAAACCACTCATTGTTGAATTTGCGATTTCCAACTTGTTGTGTAATGTTCATGTCCAATGGCCGATGAGCACTGATACGTTTTATGTATAATTTCTCTTAATTTGACAAGGATTGTCCACGTGATTCATGATGACGACTGCTTGTCTAGTTTGCTAGCTAAATTTTGAAAAAATAATGTTGACATGATCAGTCCAATCAAAGCTACTGTAGATATAACGTGATTTGAATTAATTTTATCTGTGGGCAATAACCTTGAGCCTCCTTGGATGGGCATCATCAGGCTGAAACACCTGCATTTTGGAGCTGCCTTACTCAAGAAAGTAAAAAAGAAACCATGTTTGATTTATTATTTATAAGTGGTCTGCAAACTGATATGTGACATGTATTAATGCCACAATAACACACAAAACTGCCCATCCCATCTCCTCTTATCAAAACTAGCAGGACTCCACTGGGTAAAGAGAGATATGGATAGAGAGAGAGAGAGAGAGAGAGAGAGAGAGAGAGAGAGAGAGAGAGAAAGAAAGATGGGAGGGGAGGGGAGGGGAGGGTAGGGTAGGGTGGTAGAAAGGAGAGGGAGATTCAGGAAGAGGCCCATAGTAAGAGATCAGAAGATCTGACACCTTAATTTAACCTTTAACACCCTGACATCTACCAGAGAGAGGCACATATAGACAGAGAGGCAGAGAGATAAAGATAGGCAGACAGTGAAAGAGAGAGATAAAGAGAGACAGACAGGAAAATACAGGCAGACAGGGTCAGAGAGAGATAAAGATAGGCGAACAGTAAAAGAGAGAGATAAAGAAAGACAGATAGGGAAAAAGAGAGAGACTAAGAGAGGCAGACTGGGAACAGGAGAGATGAAGAGAGTCAGACAGGAGTGGAGAGACACAGACAGGGAAAAGAGAGGCAGACAGGTAAAGAGAGGCAGACAGGTAAAGAGAGGCAGACAGGAGAAA